>JAOXNX010050084.1:0-12568 GCA_028566075.1 Solidago caesia | reverse complement strand
TGTTAACCCTTAGGCTATCGGCTCGTCTCTGAGTTAATCTAGTTAATCTCCTTGACTTTGTATTAGTACAATGAAATTATTGAAATGATTTAATACTTTATTTGCATGATTGGCGTCTCTTTGATGGTACTTGATCATGTTAAAAGATTTTTTTTTTTAGCAAAAAGTAATAGATAGAACAAATAATAAAGTTATTTTTAAAAACACATATAAAAAGTTAACTTAATGTTTCATTCTCATGCTCCTATAAGGCCCCTTTCGGGTAAATCCGTCCAATTTCTCAAATACACATTAACAAAAACACGGCAAAGCAAAAATCCCAAAAATACCTAAACCGAACCGATACCGAACGGGTACCGGTACCAAATACCAGTACCGACAGTATTCGGTATCGGTTTCGGTATTAGAGATTTAAAGATTCGGTTTGGTACAAATCGGTTCGATACCGAGGAAACCGAATTTGAATACCGAAATGTCCCAAGGAAAGCTTACCGAATTTGAATACCAAATTTGACTTTTGAGCTCATATGAAATCCATATTAATTAGCAACCTCTACTCCCCTCACAAAGTTACTCTTACCAAGTGTTTTATAACAACTTATTCTTTACATGATTTTAATGCAAATGGTACAATCTTTTATGCATAGACAAATTTAAGGGTGTTGATCGGTCAGGTTATTTGGGTTTTGTGTTATTCGGTTCGGGTTATTTGATTTTTAAATAATTATAAATTAACTCATAACCCAAACTGAATAAGATTTGGGTTATTTGGGTTTGGGTTGTTCGAGTTCGGGTTGTTTGAGTCGGGTTTTGGGTAACCCAAATAAGATGTGATGTTTACTTTGAAACACATAAAACTTAAAAAAAAAGGTTGTTAATTATATAACAATATAATTTCAATTTCAAAAACATAGAAAATGATACTTTTTATAATTCTTATATCCAAAAGTGTTTCAACAATTTTGATTATCTGATTTTTGATTTAATGCATTAAAACATGGTTGTATTAGCCGGAAAAAAAATCATAGATAAAATAGATAAGTTATAAACTATTTAAAATAATATAAAATACTTTATTAATTAAACAATTTGATAATATATAACTCAAATATTAACCAAAAATATTAGAATAAAAGCTAGTCAAGTGACTGTTATTTGAATTGTTAATACAAGACACATACTATAACTATTATAATCTCTCTATATATATATATATATTTCTCTATCTCCAGCCGCCCATGTGGCATATTCCAGAGCTCGCCACATCAGCTTTTTGCTTACATGTGTAACACCCCAACAAGGCGGAAACATGAGGAGTACAGGATAGCACATCACAACATGGAAATTATATAAAGCAACGCTACATGATAAGGGTTTTCAAGTGAAACCCAACAACAATACAATGAAACTTACAATTCAAATACAAACATTCGCTATAAATGCGATCACAAATAATCAAATAAGGAATTTTCACAATATGCGTTCATCTCTAAGGTCCTTCTAGCGAAAATGCACAAGCGACCTTAATCCAGCTATTCCTAGCAATCAACTCAGCCATTGGCTCGTGGGTTCACCTGATTACCTGAAAAGTGTACTAAACAAGGTCAACACTAGGTTGGTGAGTTCGTAGGAATGAACGACAAGGATCAAATGCCAAGGTCATCCATAACATAAACAAACATAACTAGTAATTGATGAACTTACAGTAAGATCTTAACAAGTACTGGATCACAAGTAAGTCTGCTCATAAACAACTTTAACACATATGAAATCAATAAACTACATGAAGATAGTTAGATTTCAAGAAATGACCAACACCAATATACATAATGTTCCTCAATTGTCATCCAATATTCAACGTCCTACATCAAGATCCCAAGCAATAGAAAGGGATACCCGAGCAGCAGAACGGGTATGTAGGTGGCACACATACAAAATATGCCTCAATGTCATCAAGTACTTAAAGTACCCGTTGCCCAACACAATCACAAAGTCAATCACACTCATTGCAACAATCAACACAATCATAAAGTCAAATCAAGTTATCACAAGACATGTACACTTTCCATCCCGAATCTCATTTGTGTAGGGACTACGAAACTCACCTTTGCAAGTTACTCAGCAATGTCAAGCAATGAAAGATCCGCACCTAAAATAACCGATCATGATTGTGAGAATTTAAGTTGTAATACCAAGTAACCTATACTTGACTATATATTCTTTCTAAATGCTCATTATAATGGTATAACATGATTCTAAAAAGGATTTGACACAACCATGACCACATCTTAAGGTTTCGATACAAAACGACTCACCCGGACTTGACCACGGTTGCTTCATCATAACATCCGATTCACTTAAATTACTTTTTATACTGACTAATTTATATATTTGAAAACTAGACTCAATGACGCTTCTATTACCGCTTGAATCGTCAAAAACGGAGTTACGGTTTGAAAGTTATGACCGTTTTAAAACTGAGAAAAACTGCTGCAATCCCATCACGGCGTGACACACAGTGTCACGGTGTGAAAACTGTCAGAAATGCATATTTTTGCCTCGACAAGTCCCATCACGGGTGACACAAGTGTCACGGCGTGACACCACCTGGAACAGCTCAAAAATGTGTTTTTAGCTCAAAATCGACCAAGTAAACGTCAAAATCGAATCTTGTGATCATCACACAAGTTACTACAAGCCTAAACAAGCATAACCAATATGTTTTTACACAAACCCACTATCAAAATCATGAGTTACCATTTTCATTCGTTGACCAAATAAAAATCTTTGAAAAATGGTGTACTAGCTAGTAATCTTAACAACTTGACTATCCTTGCAATGATCTATGAATCATACTATGAAACCAAAAGAATTTGGAATTGAAATACTTACAAATCTATCAAATCCTTTGAAGATGAAGAACACGTGAACTCGTGAGCAAGAGATGATTATCACACTAGATTACTACGTGTTCTTGCTATGACGATGATTTGATTTCAAAGATTAGAAGAAGATGATGATTATTTGATTGTTCTTGGATCATCAGAGAAAGAAAATAGATAGAGAGAAAGAGAGAGTAGTGAGAAAAGAGATAGAGATGTGTGTGTGTGAATGATTAACTAGGGGGGAGGGATCCAGTTTTTAGAGGGGTGGGTTGGGTACAGCTGTCTACCCACTAGTTACCACACGTAGTATATTCTTAGATCCCGGGTATAACGTAAACACGTAAAAACATAAATTATACCCTAAAGTTTATACATACACCTTAACACATTAACTTACATTACCAAAATCAAGATCACATACACCACATTTCCATATTTCTCTTAGAGTTTGTTGATTCGAAATATGTAAATTTCCCATACTTCTCTTATTCGCATAAAATACCCCCAAATTTACTAAATGACTCAAGGATTTTTATTAACTTAACAAAGTCAACAAAATTTAATACAACAATTTAGGTACTCAAAATAGCAAATGTTACATTATCCCCCCGTTGAAGGAATTTCGTCCTTGAAATTTAACTCACACACTGTTACTCAAACAAGAATGGATACTTGGATCTCATATCATCTTCTCGTTCCCAAGTAAACTCGGGTCCACGCCTTGATTCCCAACGAACCTTGACAAGAGTGAATTGTTTATTCTTCAACCGTTTGACCTCACGATCCAAAACCTCAATTGGTTTGTCAACAAATTTCAACTTACTATTTACTTGAATCTCATCCATAGGTACATGATGAGAAGGATCATCTAAACACTTGCGCAAGTTTGAAACATGAAATACATTGTGCACACCACTTAACTCTTGAGGAAGCTTTAATCGATAAGCTACTGGACCAATACGCTCAGTGATTTCAAACGGGCCTATGAATCTTGGTCCTAGCTTCCCACGTTTCACGAATCTCACGATACCTTTCCAGGGTGAAACTTTCAACAAAACAAAATCACCTACTTCAAATTCCAAGGGTCTACGCCTCACATCGGCGTAACTCTTTTGACGATCACGTGCTACTTTCAACTTCTCTTTTATCTGAGCTATCACATTGGTGGTTTCCACCACAATTTCCGGTCCGATAAGTTGGCTTTCACCAACTTCTGCCCAAGCTAAAGGCGATCGACATTTTCTACCATACAACGCTTGAAAAGGAGCCATCTGAATACTTGAATGATAACTATTGTTGTAGGAGAATTCTACTAATGGTAGATGTACATCCCAATTTCCACCAAAATCTATAGCACATGCTCTCAACATATCTTCCAGTGTTTGAATCGTTCGTTCACTCTGACCATCTGTCTGAGGATGAAAGGCTGTACTCATATCAAGCTGAGTACCCAATGCCTTCTGAAATGCTCTCCAAAAGCCTGAGGTAAACCGACTATCTCTGTCTGAGATAATAGAAACTGGAACACCATGTTTTGACACAACTTCTTTGATATACAATCTTGCCATGGTGTCAAACTTGTCAGTCTCGCGAATTGCCAAAAAGTGAGCAGACTTAGTCAATCGATCAACGATCACCCAAATGGTGTCATGCCCGCTACTAGTCCTTGGCAATTTCGTAATGAAATCCATGGTAATTCGCTCCCACTTCCATTCTGGCATTACTGGTTGTACTAGTAGCCCAGGAGGCTTTCGATGCTCTGCCTTTACTTGCAAACAAGTTAGACACTCGCTAACATACTTAGCTATGTCTTTCTTCATTCCTGGCCACCAGTATAGATCTCTCAAGTCGAAATACATCTTATCTGAACCCGGATGAACGGAATACCTCGACTTGTGTGCTTCATCCATCAACACCATACGATAACCACCATACGATGGGACCCAAATTCGATCCACCAAATATAACCCACCATCGTCTTTCTTTTCAAATTGTTGTTCTAAGCCTCTCAACCCTTCCACGATGTTCTCTGTTAAGCTAGCACCTATCTGTGCCTCTATGATTATATCTCTCACACTACGCTGCACAGCCATACACATTGCTCGTGCTCGTCGAGGCTTAACTCTTTCTTTTCGGCTTAAAGCGTCAGCCACTACATTGGCTTTACCTGGATGATAGCGGATTTCACAATCATAATCACTAAACAACTCAAGCCATCTCCGCTGCCTCATATTCAAGTCACTTTGATCAAAAATATGTTGAAGACTCTTATGATCAGTGTAGATTACACTCTTCATTCCATATAGATAGTGTCTCCAGCATTTCAAAGCAAATACCACAGCACCTAACTCGAAATCATGGGTAGGATAGTTTTTCTCGTGTACCTTAAGCTGTCGTGATGCATAGGCAATCACTTTGCCTCTCTGCATGAGTACACAACCTAAATATTGACCTGAAGCGTCACAATAAACTACTAGATCTTCTGATCCTTCTGGGAGACTCAGTATTGGTGCGTTGCACAACTTATCTTTCAAAGTCTGAAATGCTTCTTCTTGCTTTTCGCCCCATTCAAACTTTCTTTCCTTCCAAGTCAACTGGGTAAGTGGTTGAGTTACCCTGGAGAAGTTCTCGATGAATCTTCTGTAGTAACCAGCTAACCCAAGAAACTGTCGAATCTCTGTCGGTGTCTCTGGCCTTCTCCAGTTCTTCACTGATTCTATCTTGCTCGGGTCCACATGAATACCATCCTTATTCACTACGTGACCAAGGAAGTGTACTTCTTCCAGCCAAAACTCACATTTAGAGAATTTCGCATAAAGTTTCTCTATTCGAAGTAGTTCGAGAACCTTCCTTAAGTGATCTGTGTGTTCTTCCTTTGACTTTGAATAAATGAGAATGTCATCGATGAATACTATGACAAACTTATCCAAATACAGTCTACATACGCGGTTCATCAGATCCATGAACACTGCCGGTGCGTTGGTTAACCCAAAAGGCATAACAGTGAATTCGAAATTCCCATAACGCGTTCGAAATGCCGTCTTTGAAATGTCTTCATCATGGACACGCAACTGATGATATCCTGAGCGTAAGTCGATCTTGGAAAAACACTTTGCACCTTGGAGCTGATCGAATAAATCATCAATTCGGGGAAGTAGATACCGATTCTTCACCGTCAACTTGTTTAATTCTCGGTAATCAATACACATACGAAAAGACCCATCCTTCTTTTTCACAAACAGGATTGGTGCTCCCCATGGTGACTGACTAGGACGAATAAAGCCCTTCTCTTGAAGTTCTTGGAGTTGAGTTGCTAATTCTTGCAACTCTGATGGTGCTAATCTGTAAGGAGCTTTTGCCACTGGTTTAGCATCAGGAATAAGATCAATACGAAAATCTAGTTGACGTGACGGAGGTAAACCTGGTAGATCATCTGGAAAAACGTCTGGAAAATCACGAACCACCGGTATACTTCCCAATTCGATCTTTTTAACCGTAACACTCATAACCTTTCCTTCCCAAGATTCTACACACTCACCTTGTATTCTTAACACTTGCCCATTTGATAATGGTATTCGGACCACCTTATTACTACACTCAATCATTGCATCAACAGCGGACATCCAATCCATCCCCACTATGACATCAAAACTACCCATATCGAACATGATTAAATCTATTGAGAACGGTTGGTCATTTAATGTTAGAGTGCAGTCGCGTACAATTTGGCTCAACTTAATTAATTCACCGTTAACCATTTCAATATTAACACAAAAAGACATCAAGCTAGGCGTTACACTAAGCAGAGAAATAAAATCAGTTGATATGAAGCTATAGTCTGCGCCAGAATCAAATAGTACGGTAGCAAACTGGTCGTTCAGAAGAAAAGTACCTGCTACCATGTTAGAATCATTCCTAGCTTCAGCAGCGTTGATAGCAAAAGCTCTCCCCCTGACCTGTTGACTTTGAGCTTGATTTCCCCTGTTCTGATTAGGGTCCGTAATCTGCAGTTGATGGTTAGGATGCACTGCAACTTGTACCTGATGTCCAACCCATTGAGGACATGTGTTCCTATAATGATCTCAACTACCACACTCAAAACAAGCCCCTCGAGATCCTTGAGGGTACCTGACATTAAGTGGTACAACATTCTGTGGTACTATCTTCGGACCTCCAACTTTACAATCTCTAGCCAAGTGTCCGGGTTGATACAATTAAAACAAGTTCTACATCGGCTATTCACTGGATGATGAAAATGGCACTTCCCACATTGAGGGTGTGGACCAGTGTACCCTTTCTTCTCTGTCTCTACTGCAGCAAAAGCCTTACCCTTTTTCTTCTTATCAAACTTCCTCTTATTCCCACTTGACTCAGGAGCATCCTTTCTCTTGTTCGTTGCTCTACTCAATATCCCGTTCCTGACCAGTTCTTCTGTAATACCGCCAGCTCTGGTAATCGCTTCTTGAAGTGTAGTTGGCATAGGAGAAGATACCATAAGGCGGACTTGAGGAGTCGGTCCAAGGACATACTTCTCAATCCTTTTAACTTCGGGAGTAACTCAGTGAGGAATCAACCTCGAAAGCTCATGGAACCTGCTGGTATAACTAGCATAATCTGCCCCATCCATCTGTTGCTGTGTGAACTCAATTTGCAGTTTCTGGATTTCATAGGCCGGGCAGTACTTTTCTTGGATCAGTGTTTTGAAGTCTCCCCATAGCATGCTCAATGCAGCATTCCTACCCCTAATAACAAGTTCGGAATTCCACCAGCTTAGAGCATCTCCAACAAACTTTCCAGTGACATAAACAATTCGCTGGTCGTAAGTGCAATTACTTCGGGATATCACTGCCTCCATCTTTTCCATCCACTGCATATAAACTATTGCTCCACCCTTTCCATCAAATTCAAGCGGCCCACAATTGTTAAAGTCTTTGTATGTGCAGCCTTGCCGGATCCTGTTGCTTTCCCTCCTCAGGTTGATCCCAGCCATTCCTAGTCCAGGTACATACTCATCTTCACCATCGCCATCCTGACCTCCCTGATTGACTACAAGCTCTTCCGGTATACCCTCCTGATTTCCAGGTTGACCCATATCACCTCCACCTGTACCTCCTTGATTCATTACCTGCCCTGCATCACCTCCACCTGTACCTCCTATTGCGGTAGAAACCTGTGCCATAATAGTCGGCATCAAATGAGAAAGCATCTCAGCCATCATCGTAGCCATTTCTGTATTTTGAGGTTGTTCTTGATGGGGTTCATCTCCCCCACCTTCACCACCCCCACGGCCACCACCTCGGCCTCCTCCACGGCCACCATTTCGGCCTTTTCCACGGCCACCATTTCGGCCTCTTCCACGGCCTCTATCTCCATCAGCTCCTGGTCTTGTCCTAGCCATGCTAAGATAAACACGTTTAACTCACCGATTAGATTCAAATTTCTCAAAAAATCATTCTCGCAAGTCTAACATTAATATGAATGCATTAACTTTCTTAACGCTTCTACTCTATCATATTCAACCTTTACTCACCAATTACTGCAATTATCATTAATCTACATAAAACATTCTCAACAATTATAGCTAAATATGGTCCGGGTCTAAATCCTACCTTTAATATACCTTTGATGCTTATATATAGGGTGTACCAACGGCTAACCCACCACATCTCAGATATACTAAGGGCATATCAAAATCTGGTTCTAAAATATTCTCGGTATCTTGGTAATGTTTATATATAGGGTGTACCAGTGGCTAACCCACCACATTACCAACACACTTTGAATATTCCAGTTTACCTACCATACTAACTACGCATGCGCAATCCATGATACCAATAACTTACAAATGGCATACCTTAACCGTAGAACCGTTGATCAGGCGTTTCTATGGTATCACCATGCCGTACTACATTATTGCTATCATTTCATTTTGCAAGATAATTTTAACACAGTAACTCCTAACCAAACAATTTCACACATAGAGTTACCAATTCACACACACACACATACTATTATTGAACCACACCTGAAACAATTTCCAAGATACCCTATAGCATATTGATGCACAATTGAGGACACAACCTTTAAGAACCCTGCGAACACACACTTATCATGATTCCACATATTGTAAGCATAACATCCTATTATGCGTACTATATGAGGTGCTTAGGTTATAGTCTAGGTGAAACCACCTAATTCTCTATAACCACGGCTCTGATACCATTCTGTAACACCCCAACATGGTGGAAACTTGTCTAGAAAGCACAGTACGTCATGGATGTTACATAGAGATATACTATATGAAACAAGATTTCCATTGAAATCCACACATAACTTCAATTACAATACATAAGTTCACAATTCTCACAATACAATACAATACAAACATATGAATTCTTCAGTCTACCCATAAGAAGGGTTCATGCAAGACACGTGGCCTATAAACAAAAGTCCACTCAAGCTCTATCAACTCTTAAGTTTGATTCCTTCGATTCACTTGATTACCTGAAAAGTGTACTAGAGTTTGTCAGCATAAAGCTGGTGAGTTCGCAGGTTTAAGTTAAATGAAAACCACTTTGTGTCGATACCAATAGTGTGTACAATATATGAAGTAATATAGTTTTACTTTAGTAAGTGTTACATGAGGAGATCCCTCGGCACATTTATATACTGTACGTCCTTAATTGGACTGGTGTTCTCTGTACGTCCTGTTTAGGACTGGTGGTTCATTCTTTACGTCATGTTTAGGAATGGTGGTTCATTTTGTACGTCCCGAGTGGACTGATGGTTCTTTCTTGATTGATCCTATTTTGAGTTGTTATTATGTTTATAGTGTGACTGTGTGGACTGAAATGATTTATGTGTTGTATTGGTTGTTGTGATTGTTGAGTATTCAGTGAAGTGATTCTAATGTGCTATCAATGTGTGCTACTTATTGTAAGTAAATCTCTATAGCTCTCCTATGTTGTACACACTATTGGTATCGACACAAACTGGTTTTCATTTAACTTAAACCTGCGAACTCACCAGCATATGACAAACTCCAGTACACTTTTCAGGTAATCAGGTAAATCGAAGGAATCAAGCTTAAGAGTTGATGGAGCTTGAGTGGACTTATGTTTATAGGCCACGTGCCTTGCATGAACCCTTCTTATGGGTAGATTGATGTATTCATATGTTTGTATTGTGTTGTGAGAATTGCGAACTTATGTATTGTATTTGAAGTCATGTGTGAGTTTCAATGGGAATCTTATTTCATATAGTATCTCTCTATGTAATATCCATGTCGTACTGTGCTTTCTAGACATCCCAAGTTTCCGCCTTGTTGGGGTGTTACAAATGTGGTACTCGCTTTCTGTTGGTTAGAATTTTTATTCTCATTTTAAATGTATACTATCTTTTCAAAAAGTTATCAAAAGAACTAAAATATTTTTTAAATAATATGATTTTCTTTATCATACAAGATACATAAAGTATAAAACATATATCTAAAAAAATGTTGACGAGTCAACCTAACCCAATGCATTTGAGTGCAATTAAATGTAGCAACACTCGTTATTCCACGACTACATATCTCGGTAGTGATTTCAACACGAAGATTTTTTCAAGAATTAGGCTAACTAACAGCTCCATTCCAAATGGTACTTGCAAACTATAACAAAAAGGAAAGAAATGACAACTCCATGAGGATGCACAAGCAATCACAAATGTATTAATATTATTTCACAATAAAATAATCCAATATTACAAGAATATACACACATGTACAAAAAGTAATCCGTATTTATATCTACACTTAAAATTCACAAGTACGTACAAAAAGTAATCCACATTTATTAAAATTCACAAGTACGTACAAAAAGTAATCCACATTTATATTGCGTAGTAGCAATGTCTCTGACATCAAGAAGCCTAAATATTCCATCGGGGAATACTTCTTTTCCTTAAGAGATGGTGTTCTTGTATAGGTGTGGTGGTCTTGTGATCACCTTGTGCATACATTGTAGAAGATTGGATTCACTTAAGATGGGTGGTGTGGTGTTGTAATCCTTGATTCAAAAGGCATTGATTGATGTTCGAGCGAACTGCAATAAATTAAACATAAAATATCGAGTTCGACCTAACAATACATATACATATACATTAATACCTTCGGTTGTGGCACTAACCGGATTTAGGGACCTTGAATAGAGCCTTCTTAATTCAATGCTGAATCTAATTCCTTGAGCACGTCTCAACCAAATACAACCCGTTGAACAAATGAAGTAGAAGGTAACAACTCAAGATATAAACAGCCTGCACAAATCCAAACAAACTCTATGTAAGTGCCTTACTCGAACAGATAAATAACGCAATACTGGACCAAACATGCATTAAAAACACTTATCACCCAAGAGCAATGTAGCAGACACAAACCCAAGCAAGCAAAATCTGCTTTCCACTAACCCAAATGATACAAATCATACCCCAAAACTAAAATAAAGACAATAATAACAATAACAATCTTAAACTATTCTCAAACGCAGTCGTACCATAATATATGAGGTAATAATGAGTAAAAAGACTGACCCAAGATGTAACGACAAAAGCTACATTAGAACTGGTTTTCGTCAACATTAATGGAACAATATAATTTCGAAACATATTTAAAAATCTCAAGAGGTTAGCAAAAAAATCGTAGTTAAAAATATAATTTTGAAACGCATTTAAAAATTTAGTCGCTTATTAACTTGAAGAAACAAAACATCAGGCCAGCCCAATCACACGATTGGCATTACTAAAATGCCATTATTGGCTGTCTATGGTGTTGCAAATACCTTGTGCCATGATAGTGGCTGTTGTTTTTGAGCCATAAGCGAACCCTGCATCCAATTGACCGAAGACATACGATTATCGGAGATAACATCCATGACCTCACCTTTCAAACCAAGTTGTTACTGGAAAAACAATAAAAGCAGTTTTTGACAGTTCACGCCCAAAATGTAAGACAAAAAATACAATACTATACAACTATTGAAGGAAAATGGAAGTGAACCAGACCTGGTGTCCATTTAGCCCGTGATAAGTCTTTTTTGCCTTGGTCAAGACCGTACAAAGCCACCGAAACTGACACCGGTCTCCCAGGATTCATCATGTCCCCCAATATTATTCATAATAGTTAAAAAACAGCATGTTAGAGCTGATGATGGTAAAGAAGTAGCATAGGGATGGGAAAACATACAAACCGACAATCCCATGACAATTCTAAGTAGTGATATTTTATTGTTTCCAGGACCGAGATTCACTTTTTTTTATAAGTAATTTCTCTATTTCCATAAATAGTTGTAGCTTATTCAGTCCCCCAAACTTGATCCAATTAACCTGAAAAGCTTAGAGTGATTAAGTTCAGATGACCCGCATTTTTGGTTACTTTGGTTATCAGTGGATCACGTAACAGTGTCCGGATAATCCAAACCAATTATCACCGCCTATACAAAACACCTATGTGGATCTACACCAACTTGATACATTTTATAATTGACTTCCAATGTCAAAGAATGCGTTATAATAGACAACCATTTTTATAAGAAAATGAGCTGAAGTGTGAAATAAAAAGTATACTCATGCCTATCAAAACAGGATTTTTTTTACCGATGAAATAATAGGTGGCTGACTGGCTGGAGAACCTGCTTGAGCTTCAAATT
>JAOXNX010049939.1:0-12596 GCA_028566075.1 Solidago caesia | reverse complement strand
AGGGATTTAAATTGGGAATCTATTCTGCGAGGGGCTCTCTAGCGCGGATCCGGTTAAGACAACGTATGCTAGACCTCACGGTATTTTCGAGTAATTCACACCTTTCAAAAAAAATATATATATATTTGTTATTTATTTAATAACGTAGGTTCATTTGTAGACTTACGTGCTTGTAAGTTTGTGTTTTATACCTTTTTGAGTAACAAAGCGTGTGTATTAATTTACCATGTAAGGTGGGTTTTCTTTTATTTTTTAGAACGACAATATATTATAAAAATAAACATCATCTAACAAAGTACTAGATGAAGAAAAAAGTTACAATTACAATTACAATATTTAGGAATCAACAAGAAATCAACCAAAACCTAGATACATCTTGAGGCTTGAATGACATCGCTGGCATGCGAATTTTTTGAGGCATTTTTTTGGAGGTTGTTTTCTGTGAGAAAGCCAGAGAAAGAGAGGGGTGGGGTTGGGTAAGGACATGTGGTGTTTTCAACCAATAATGATATGAAAAAAAAAAACAGATTTGCATTTTTTTTATTGTATGATAAAATATATGAACAACAAATGAAAAAGATATGAGAAAAAAGTATGGTTGTTAGGCCTCATTCAACCCTCATTTTTTTCTCACATTTTTCTCACTGCTATATCAGCGGCACATTACTTTTTTCTCATTTCATATTTCAAAAAATATCATCACCAACCATACCTCTTTCTCACTTCTTTTTCAAATAATTTATTAAATCATAATAATAAAACAAATCCTATTTTTCATTATCATTGGTTGAAAGTTGAAACCATTGTTGGCCCACCAATCCTTTTTCTCACATTTTCTCAAGAGAGAATAATGTGGTTTATCCAGAAAATAAGTTGAGAAAATCTTGTTGGTAATGGTGTTTTCAAAGAAATGGTGAGAAAATATTGGGTTGAGAGATGCCTTAGTGGTATTTTCTAGGAGTAGTGATAAATTCACAACAACGTTTAGCCATCTACAATAAATGTATATATTTTACTGCATAATGTATAATTGTACAATGCATGTATTGTTGTGAATTTATCATTCCCCAATTTCTAAAATGTGAAATGAGAAAAAAAAATGATGTGACATTGATGTAACAGTGAGAAAAAAGTTTAAATTGAGTAACGTCTTAAGAAATATGATGTTTTAATATCTTCAAAGTTTCCAACATGCTTTTTTATGTTCTCATTTAGGTTTGGGGCAATTAAAACTAGAATACCTGAGTTAAAAAGTTTTGAATGTGAAATAATATATTCTTCTAAAAAATAACTTAATAATTTTCCTAATTATTTGATGGGGGTGATATTCTCACAACATCATTTAATCATCCACAACAATCTATGCTTCACACAGTTGTACACTGTGTAGTAAAAGATGTACATTTGTTGTATATGACTAAAAAATATTGTGAGAATATCGTTACCCTTATTTGATTACATGACAATAAAAATCCATTAATTCTCTCTCCTAAATTCATCCTTTGAATTTAGCAAGTGTCACGATCTACTTGTTAAAAGGGTTATTAGGCTAACCTTTTAGGACGATATATCATTTCTGAACCAAATCGTATGTAGCACTTTAAACCGACGCTAGAGCGGTGGTGTCGTGGTACTCATTCGTTGGAGAAAATCATAAGGACCGTCTTATCTAGCAAATCTGTAAACCAATTCACACGTTTTGACCATGTTTTAACAAAACTATCATTTGACCCACGACTTGAAGTCGTTAATGTTCCTTTTTTATGGATGGCACGGAAACAAATTAATCAATATAAACATGTAACATGTTGTTTTCTAAGATCTATGTTGTTTCGAGTGCTCCTAGTGCCCAATACGGACACTCGTATTGGGGCCGTATTCCCAACGAATACGAAGAACACCATTAGATCTCTATCATATTCATTCCGTATTCGAGTCCGTATTGAGGCTTCCATGGTGAGAAATACGGAAGCTTATTTTTTATTTTATTTTCCCCCATTTTTTTCTACATTTCCAACGTATATATATGTATATATGTGTGTGTTGTGTTGAAAGAAATAAATAAATATAAATATAGAGTTGCAGGTATGTATATAAAAATATAAATCTGAAAAAGAAAATAGGTTTTTATGTATTTTTATATCTTAGTCATGTTTTTAATTTTTTATTTACATTTTTATAGTTTTGTATCATTTACATTTTTAGTCCCTATAGTTTTGTATATATTTGTAATTGTTTCATTTTTGTTGTTTTTATTTATTTATATTAATACAATGTGTTTTTAATTATTAATATAATATTTTTTTTTATTTTATAACCACATTTAAAGTTTTATTATTAAAAATATATAATTAAATAAATTGTGGGTCCTAGACTTGTATTGACATGTAATTAGAGATGTTGGAACTTAAAAAATATTTGTATTGGATTTGTATTAAAAGTAAATTTTGCTGATGTGACACTGACTGAGATATATATTGGTACGTATTGAAAGGGACATTAGGAGCCCTCTTAGGAAAGTTTCAGATCTTACCATCGTAGCGTTACCTTCCTCTTAAAAAATTGAGAAAAATCATGCAAATGACATCGTCATCGGCTTTCAAATGCACCCACGCACGCAGGGGCAGTAGTAGCAGTACCAAAGGGGGGCCAATGCCCCCCCTCTAAATTTAAATTGTCATATATTTTTAAAATTTTCATGGATTTTTAAAATTTTCCTATAGGTTTTTAAATTTTGCCCCTTTTTGGATTTTTTTTTCATTGATTTTTTAATTTTGCCTCTTTTGAAAAAAAAATTTCTGATACCGTCCCTGCACGCACGCCAACGAAAGTTGCGTCACTATTAGAAGGGTTTTGTTTTATATGTAACTAGAGAGTCACTCAATATATTTTCAACAAAACTTTTTTATTTTAGTGGACATAAACATTTTATGTTATAGGGGTTGGTTATTGTAAAACAAACATTAAGATAAAATAAATAAGACACGATCAGGACCGTTAGATCTTGATCAGGTATATTAATGAGTATAATTAATAAATTAATTTTATTTAATTAATTAACATTAATATTAAGGGTAAAACTGACATTTTATGTCTTAATAATTCCTCTCTCCTCTCACCTCTCTTATTCTTTTCTTGGTAATTCATATACAGATTGATGCACACTGATACACCATGACGGAAATTCATATATAGACTGATACACGCTGATATACCATGATGGTAATTCATATACTTTACAATTTACATCTTCATTCAAAATAAATCACATCCAAGCTGATGTACCATAGCTTTGCATCTTTATACAAAACATGATGCACATTGATTACCAAAATCACATAATACTTTGCATCTTTATACAACATGATGCACTTTGATTAACTTTGATGTTAATTTATATAATTTGCATCTTCATACAAACCAAATCACATACTTACTGATGCACTATGATGTTGAATCAGAAAAAGAACAGAAAATAGCCAGCCATCTTTTGGCCATATCCTGAAAACGACACACCACCACTACTCCAGCTACCCAGCACTCCGGCCGGTGGCCTAACGGCAACTTGCGATAGTTCCACGGCAGTAGTTGGGTTTTTTGACCCCAAAGCGTTTTTCTAGCCATCCCCAACTTTGGAGGATTTGTTCCTAGATTTCCCACATTCAAAAGGTCAATTATTTGGCATGGATGAATAGAGGATGAAAAAAGAACAAGATGGGTTTCTGTTTTCGAAGATCTGACAGATAGATTCGCTGGAAAATGGACAAAAGAGGTCGGCTGTTGTATGGGGGAGAAAATCGCTCAGAGCAAATTCGAGGCTATAAATAATGGAAAACTTAAATCGAATAACCATAATAACCATCGTAACCATAAATAGAAAACATGGTCATTTATAATTGAGCTTTATCCATCATCATAATCATTGTAACTTAAAGATCCACAATGATTGATTTTAGCAATATAAACTATTCATAGATGTGTAAACGGTAGATGAGAATGATGTTAATTTTTTTTTAAGAGAAATGAGATATGTGTTTTTTGAAAGCAAAATAAGAATGTTGAAATTTGGGTGAAACTGAAAGCGTGAAACGTGGAGGAAGATTTTTAGGGTCAACATGTTTGGCCATAATACCCAAAATACCCTTTACCATTTAAAAGTGTATTAATAATTTGTAGGACATGTGTCATTTATTTGTGTTGTCTTATTTGTTTTATGTTAAAGATTGTTTTATAAGTACCAAATCCTATATATATCTCTATATATCTTCCTAATCATAGTAGAGGAGAGTACCAAGGTGAGGTAAGAAAAGCTGAGTTGGCAACTTATAGGCTATGCCACATTGGAAATATGATGTCATAGATGATGAAATCTGTATGTTTTTTAAGGTGTGTTTGGTATGTGTTTACAAAAATATATTATATCTATTCTATCCATATTCTATTCTATAAATATAAAATATAAATAAGGAGAGATATATATATACTGATACAACAGAAGAGAGAGAATGAAGATAGTTGCAGAGCTTTGAAAACATAAATTTACTTCAATCAAAATTCAAAATTCAAATGTGATCAGATGTCTCTCTTCCATCTTGGTTTGTTTTGATTTCATAGGTTCATCATCATCGTCGTCGTCTGTTCATTCTCTGTTCATCGTCATCGTCATCATCATCGATTCATCATCAAGTTGTGGTGGCAGACTCCACCGCTATCAATAATTGCGGTTTCTCAAATTAGGTCTCGATGCTAAAGATTTCATAGGATTTCATAGAAGCTGATTTCATGGAAGGTATATCATAGATTTCTCAAATTAGGTTTCATAGGTTTCTCAAATTAGGTCTCCACCGGTATATAGTGTTTTTTTTTTTTTGGTGTTTTTTTTTTTTTTTTTTGGTGATAAAGTTTGAATCTTTTAATTGTTAGATCTATTCTTGAAAAATATAGATTATTAGATAAAAGAACCCCAGTTTCTGTGTTTAATATTGGGTAAGAAAAAGAAAAAGATGAAAGAAAGTGAAGAGCTCGACCGGTACATCTTTGATAAAATAGATTTCCTACAAAGAACTTGATATATTTCAATCTAAAGCCCTTTTAATGAAATTACTCACAATTTTCAGGCAAGTCAAGGGGGTGTAATTGGGATTACACTCAATACGAAGTTTTATGAGACTCTTAACTCGGTACGAAAGGATGACATTGACGCAACCCTCAGAGGCATAGACTTCATGTTCGGATGGTAAGCTCACATGTAATAGTATTTTGAATTTATACAATTTGCTATTGTATTTTGAAAGAAGAGATTTTTCCTCTATGAAGGTTTATTTCTATGATAAGTTGGTACTCTTTGAACCAAATAGTTATATCATTTGTTTAGTAGACAAAAGCTGCAACTCTTAGTTTAGTATTAACGTATTAAGAAGGAAGGTGCTATGAATTGGGATTCTTTGGTTCTATGAAGGTTCTATGTAAAGGTCATTTGCTAAACACAATAAATCCATTCTTGGAGATTCTTTGGTTTACTTTATATTAAATTGGGATTTTTTAATTTATAGCTCTTCGTTTGTTATTGTGGAGGGATAGATGGGTTATAGAGGAGGGGTATGTGTTATGTTCATGTTCAGATTATTTCGTCATAGATGTTTTAAACAATATAAATTCACATCTGATGAAAGTCATGTTGAAATTAAATGTCATAGGCTAGATGTTTTAAACAATGTATGTGTTATTTTGTTAATCTATAGGAATGTCGGCAGAAGGATGCTTCATCGGGTATGGAAAGGGTATGGCTGCAGCTTTGAAGAAGGGCTGCCCGAAATGAAGCCTATGGGGGTGGTGGTAAAGATGGTTATTGGTAGAACACGCATAAAATGGTCAACATTTGGAAGTAGAACACACATAAGATGGTTTTGGGTTCACTTATATTGATTAAAGTTTCCTCCACCAAAGGTTTGCTTTTATACAATCCTATCAGTTAGCATGGTAAAAGTGAAACTTGTGAATCTTGATAGTTGTTAACATGTTCTATTGTTTTTATAATGTAAAAAATGTTATCATCCCAGTCGATTCAGGAGAGACAAACCTCATTCGGGTTATCAATGCATACAAAGAATGAACTCTTTTATCTATATATCTAAATTTGTTTGTTTTAAATCTCAGATTTAATATTTATTCAAGAATTTTTTCCCGTTTCGGCTAATTTTCAGTTCATGGGAACATATCAGATTCATATATAAGTTCTTTAATATATAGTCACGGGCAAAGTTACCGACAGGACTGGTGCTTTTTTCTTGTGTGGTTATATATGGTTAATTAGTTATCAAAATTTTATTTTCACATGTCTATTCAGGAGGCTGATCGTATTAAGGAGTTGGTTGAAAATCAGGGTTGTAAGAAATGGTCAGTTATTGCAAAGCATTTGGTGGGTCGAATCGGTAAGCAATGTCGGGCGAATGAGGTTTGTTACTCCTCTAATCTGCTTGCATTTTCATGTTTTTTTCATGTTCTTTTTTTGTGTATTGAACTTTTAGAGTAAACAAACAGGTCTTTAAGAAGATGATTCTTAAAAATTATTATATATGTTTGCAGCTGAAGAAGACATGTATATGCACGGATATATGTATTTGTAAGTTAGAAACAACTTTTCTTCTCTTTCATCTTACAGATTTTTTTTTCCAACATTTGTTGAGCTGTGGTAGATTGGATGATCAGATTTTTTAATTGAGTTTTGTTCAACAAGGAATGGCTTCTTGTAGGGCTGTTTTGGGGAGTGTAAGTGACAATGTTACACATCACGCCCATTGTACAGTTATGATAGTGAAGAAGCCGAAGAGCAAACACAAAGCAAACCTGGCAGCTTTACCCCGAGTAAGTAACAAATGGTGGTTTTTGCTTCCTAAACCTGTTTGATGGCTCTTACTAAACCTGTTTTCACTATTTGCTTCTCTTGAAAACCTTATGTGTGGAAAACTATATAAATGGATGGCAATATGAATTTTATCTTATGGTGAGAAATTCAAAATCCATTGAGTAACCAAATGACACAACCACTCATCTTCTTTATTAATGAGAATGTATGTTGTTAGACGTGTTGATGAGGTTCAGAAGTTAGGAGAGATGGGAAGATGTACAGGTTGGATAAAGGGCCAGAATGGGTTAATGAATAAAGGTCAATTTTAAGTGCAATGAGTGCATTGCAGGCTGAAATGGGTCGGGTTTAGTTGACTTCTAAACCAATTTAATGTGTTACTTTTGATTACAAAAAGCTTAAATATTATTTGCAACATGCTTACTACACTTTTATTTGCTAAACTAATAAACTTTTTTTAATGTTAGGTGTTTTTGATTATTAGAAGGAACTTGAAGCGTTGCTTGGCATTGACCAACAACCAAACTACCCAAAATGGGGTTACAGTATTATCTTTGAATGTGTACAATATGGGGTTACGAGATAAGGGTACTTGATTGAGTTTTTGGTTAACCCATATTCCAGCATGTCAATATTGAGGGCTATTTTACATGTTTTGATATATGTATGTATATGTTGGTTACAGGACAGTATGCACATATTGATTTCTCTGACCCTAATAATTTCCGCAAAGCACTACAAAGTGGACAGCCCATATACTAAATCGTCTTTACACTCGGTGAGTTATGGTCTACTTTTTAAGTTCAAGTATCTTTCCAAGATAGGGGATACATTGTAACATCTCAAGATCTTGCTGTTCCATAGGTTTGTCGATGTAAAACTGCAAGAGCCAGAGAACAGAGCTTTTGCACAAAATTTTCCAAAAACTTATCCTGGAAAGATTTTAGAATGCCATGTAAACCTGTTGGAGGTAATTCGCGTTGGTGGCTATTTTCCTGACAGAGTTATTAACCTTATTTTTCAATATATGAGCATGAGGTACTCAATTTGTAACTACTAATATATATTATAAGCATACTTACGGCTATTTGCCTGATAGAGTTACCAACCTTATGGTAGTCTTCAGCACGTGATTGTAATCTATGTCTAGGCTAGATGAGGTCCTAATCACTATCACTAATCGTTAATAAGTAGTTATGTGGAAAAAATTTGTTAGTGAGTTGGTAAGGAAACGTGGAAAAAAGAACCTTCAAAAGTTCATATTGTTTATCGTGGAGATTTTCAAGAGGTAATTTACTTTGAATAACATACATGCTAAATTGGATTATAGTTATTTTAATTTTTTTGTGTGATCAGATACGAGGATGCACCGGTTGAGGTTAAGCCTTATCGACAAAAGGATGAGGCTCTTCTATAAATCTAAGCCATATAAATCTGAGCTTGAACATATGTTAGTGCAGCATGTTTTTCCAGAGTTCAATAGTCCCGTAGGTCATCTCAGAGCAAAGGTAAGTTTCTTACTTTATTTTCCATCTTCTATAATCTTGCAATAAACGGTGATATACTTTCTCGTAAAGGCATGTATACATATACAAATCTGATAAATAGGACAAATGATTCAAGTGATACTTGAGTTTCGATAATAATCTCATTTCCTATATCGTCGCTCATTTCAATGTTAGGCTGCATGGGTTGCAGGAAAGTATGCACATATTGTATATTAAACCAGTGCCATTGGCTACTAGGCCATTTAATGAAACACCAGTGCAAAAGAATTGTGTAAGTTTTCTCTATTAGTAGACAATGTAAACAACTCATTCACCAGAGGCACAATGTTAACCAATTTACATGAAAATAGGTCGTATAGAGATAGTTGATTAGAGTTCGCAATCACAACTCATTTACCATTTGTTTCAAGCTATACGTTAACCCTTATGGGTAAAATACAGAGTGAAATAGATTAAACAGGCCAAGAGTGACCCAAGTGTAGTTGAATGCTTACATCCTCCTCGCTTCATTAAAAATCTAAGCAGACTACTGTATTAGTCATATATTTTATTCAAAATTAATGACAGAAAAAAGCACAAACTATAGTTTTCAGGTAAAGCCCAGCCGAAATGATCTATTCTGAGCAACATATAGATGCTACCTGTCACCCTACATGTTCGGCCCATCCATGTTGTCCTAACTTTGATGAGAAGATGAAACAGATTATACAGGATTGATATATAGTTTTTATAAGAGATGATGAAATATGTTTACACGTACTTATTTTCTCTCGAGCATCTCATCTTCTGGTCTTGACATGTGTTATTATCACATAAGTAAGACATCTTGTAAGCACATACATGCATTTAGGCCTAAGCTGAAGTTACCAATGAGAAAATTGATCGCATGCTAAAACTGTTGGGCTGAACAACGGATCCTTAGCTGAATGCATTTAGACCTAATCTGAATGGGCTTGAAACATTGGCGGATGATAAAACTGTTGCTATGGTCATTATCAATTCTGGGAATCCTTGTGGCAATGTATTTACGCCTGATCATTTACAAAAGGTATGCAAAGTCATAATTGTATTACTAGCTCGTGCCATTTTCTTCTCTATTTCTTTCTTTTTTGTTTATATTTTCTTCCCTAAATTCTTTGAAGATTGCTGAGACTGCTAGAAGGTTGGGAATACCCGTGATAGCAGATGAAGCGTATGCGCATTTGACTTTTGGAAGTAACTCATTTGTGCCAATGGGGCTCTTTGGCATGATTGCACCTGTTTTGACTGTTGGTTCTCTTCAAAGAGGTGGATGGTTCCCGGATGGAGACTCGGTTGGATAGCAAGGAATGATCCGAACAACTTTTTTAAAGAACACGGGGTATATGATCTTCTATTTATTTGCTACTTTTCTTTATAGAGAATTAGAGATCCAAATTTCACCATATATATGTATTGCGAGTTTCAAACCGTAGTTAAGTGTAAACAAAATAAAATTGCTTTGGGACATTTCTTATAGCTATATTTATGTTAAGCCTGAGATTATTATAAAAGTGCTTTGTAACATCTCTTACTGCTATATTTATGATCACTTCTGTTTTTTAGTGATGTTTTCATGCTTGAGAAAAAAAAAATTGTGCATGTGCCACATGTTCTGTTTTTTTAGTCTTCCAGGTACATATCTTTACTATAAAACTAGAATTATCATTAAGTGACAGTAGTATCTAAACAATATCTAAACAAGCTCTATAGATTTTATTTTACCAAACAAGATTTTCTATTTTGAAAGAGTTGACTATTTTTATGTTGGATGTAGGCTGTTAAATAATCATATCAGGCTTTGGACAAATGTGAAGAAAAGGGGTTTATAAATGTGTATATTTTTTTTAAAGAATCATCTCTATTTATATTGAATAAATTTCCTATAAGGTTTATGATTGTATAAATTACCTATTCAATAAACCCGCGTTTTCATGTGGGATTTAAGTTATGTAAGTACAACATATGTGGACTTTTTAAAGCTCATTTGTAAATTTTAACAATAACTTCTTGAAACTAGACTTAAAACATGAAATTAATATATAATTACTTTTTATTACATAAAAATACTACAAATCTTTCTGTTTTGTAACAGAATCTATTATTTTGTTGTACGGTACGTTTGTGTAAAACATTTATTTATTGCACTCTTATTTGTAAAATATACTTTTTGGTATTTAGCAAACTCTCATTTTGCCACGTGAAAAAATTACACTTATTATTATAATTTAAAACGTTTAAACATCTATAAATACTTTAAAAGAAATCTTTTCAATACACCCGCGTTTGCATGCGGGCTTTAAGTCTCAACATAAAATTAAAATTATTGGTCGACTTTAACAAGTACAATATGACAATGTAAATTGTGAAGTTTTTGTGTACCTGTTTAATAGCTCCTGATATTAACGATGTACAAGTGTACAACGTTTAAACATTTGTATAATTAGCGTTTATAAAGGCTTCTCACCAAACCGCGTCGGCACGCGGGTCTTAAGCCTAGTATACATACTATAACACAAAGTCGTTACCGACTTTTATTTATAACGACCGTGACACAAATTATCTTTTTGGCTTTTTCTAACAATGCATCAATATCGTTTGTTAAGCATATTATGATTCCATATTTACAAAACAACTAATTAATGTGTAATAAGAGTAAATGACGCTATTATAAGACAAAAATATACTTGTTAATTTGAATCACGTTGGTAACAACCCTCCATTACTACCAACTCTTTCATTACCGTCTTTCTTTAATTAGCATTTGAAAGATAATCACATCTTTCACTTTTAAGATCCACCTGCAAATCTAGTTAATCTCTTTCACCACTATCCCCCTGCAACTACTTTAGCCGGCCGTCGGAAAACCAAGCCGGCGCCTGGATAACCTAACCGGTGGTCGGATATCAGAACTGGTAAGTGGATAATCGAACTCGTCTCTATCTATGTGTTGTGTTTGGTTTGTGGTCTTCTCTATTTAATATTTATCTCTCATCCAACTCTCCTTTGTTTCTTCTTTAAAACCTTTTAAGATCTGTTGACTGCTCCTCGTACGTCTCTCATACATGCATGGCAATTATATTATGTGTTGCATTCACTTCGGCCTTTATTTAAAACATTCGGCCTATTTCTTTTTTTTTTTTTTTTACATCCTTCTTAGCTCATTCAAATTGGACTATTTAATGGCTTACCGCTTACCATGTTTACAATATTTAATTCAGATCTTGTTCATTCTATTTACTGTATTATTCTTGTATGGTTTTTTTTTTTTTTAAACTTTATAAAAAAGTTACAATAATTTATTTTATTTTCTCTATCTCTTCTCTATAAAAAAAAAGATAGGCACATTTCAACAAGTTTCCCTCCCTATAAAACATTGTTTGTAATTTAAGACTTTTATACACAAAATAAAGCTCACATTTTTAGGGGTTTTTTTGTTTATTTGTTATTGATTTATTAGGTGTTTTGTAAATGAAAATTAAATTTTATGCTATTTTTATGGTTTCTTTACATCTTGTATAAGTTGTGATTGTTTTTTTTTTATATATTTTGGATTTGCATTTTTATATTTGGTTTTTCCTTTAGATCTGAATCTTTTATGTTTGAGGTTTTTTTAATACTGACAATTGTTACAGCTTTTGTTAATGTAGATTGTTAATGTTACATTTGTTGCTGCTGTTGTGATTTGAAATAAATTGCTTACAATTTTAGTGTTGTACAAGACTTGTTTTTGTGTGACTCATAAGTTGTGATAGTTGATGTTGTATGCTTTATGTGATTTTTTACTTGAAAAATTTGTTTTCATTCCGTTTCAATGATTTAAATTTAGTTTCTATATATATAATATATATATAGATATGTTTTCTATTTGAACATTAAACAGTCACATTTTTCTAAAACTAATTTGCTTCAAACAGTATGTAGGATGTTACTTTGATATTACTTAATTTGAGGTCTTTATTATCTACCACCTAGGTGGTTTTTGGTGATAATTAATAAAACAGTTTTGTTGAACGTTTTTAAAATAAAATGTTTGTAGATGACTTTAGTTGCCGGTTTTGCTATAAATATATAGGGAAAGGTTATATTAGGAACCCTTAAAAGGTCAGGAACCTTTATAAACTTTTATAAAATTAAAATTAAAAGGGTATTTTAATAAAATCATTTATCATTCACTATATAATTGCTTACACATGTTCATATGA
>JAOXNX010049914.1:0-12600 GCA_028566075.1 Solidago caesia | reverse complement strand
TCTTTTGCCATCCAAAAAAAGAAATGGAAGGATGAGGTGATGTGTGTGTGTTTTAATTATTTTTTTATTAGGGATGAGATGATGAAGGGGGTATGATAGGGAGGGGGTAATTCTTGGGTGTGTCTTGGAGAGAGAAAGCTGATGTGGCAGTCAAGACGAAGGGATGACGGCGTCAGGATAGGAACTAACCTTAAGAGGATTTTTTAGGAAGATATGTCATTTCTTTTTTCTTTTTTTATATTTAAAGTCAATAAGTACATGGATGGTTCATGTGGTTTGGCCCAATTTTCACCATTCATCCTTATCTACAAATATTTACTTGGAAAGTCCTCCTGTTTGGGAAAACCTTCACCGTTGGTCCAATTTTTCACAAACATCATATTTAAAATCCGTTAAGTGACTCATGTGTCCCTCATGTGAGGCAGTTGGTACTTTCACCAGTAATGGTTGTTAATTTCTTTGTAACTTACATTGTGATTATTATCATTGTTCTTTTTATGTTATGAAGTCACCACTGTCAATCAAAACCACCCAAAATTCACACTTTTCCCCCTGTTTCATTTGAAATTTTCACAATTAGGATGAAAATGATCATTTTACTAAACATTATTAAGGTTAAACGTACTCTTCTTTGTGTGCTTGTTCAAACAATACTTCTCGATAAATCCTTAAACTTGTTAAATCGGTAAATGGAGAAGGTTGATGTGAGATTAGTTTCATAGATCAATGGATGACAGAAGTTGTAGAAAATTGAAGATCATAGAATTATGAATAGATCGACAACAGAATGATTAATACAGTCTTCATGAATGGAAGGATTCTTAATCTTATACTCGTAATATATATCATTCAGCAAAAAAAAAAATACTAATCTATTTTAATTATACTCAAATTACAAAGTAAATTCATTATATAAGATAAAATGTATATGTGGGAAGCACACTATAAACAATAAAGACTAAATACCTCAAAAATTTCCAAGTTGGGTGTCAAAAATTTGACATTGTTGAGCTGTTGAAGTAGATCAACAATATTAGCAGCATTTGATTCATCTGGATTACAAAACCCAGAGATCCACCTTCTCCAAAGAAGGTAAACTATATATCTCTGGAATGACTGGCGGAGAACACTCACTTTTATATAGCAAGGACGTAAAAAATCAGATGCTCGCCGGCCATCACATTTTATAATGATGAGATTCTTCAGTTGACGTGCAATCACATCAACAGCCTTGGACTGCTAACTTTCATTTTCAAGCTTTAAATCAGAAAGTTTAGGGTGATCAATAATGAATCGATAAGATCCTGTTATGCTGCAGTTGTTTAGGGTGACATTCTCCAACTCTCTGCACATGCAGTGGCGGAATCGGGATTGAAAGTGACGCGTAGCACAAAAAATTTTATCACTAGCTTTGTAACGGTGTAAAGTAACGATAACGACTAGATTGTTACAATTTTTAGCAATTTTTTAGGATTTTGGGCTATTTTTAGCAGTTTTTAAGAGTTTTTGACACTTTTGAACCAGCGCATAATTAATAAGCATTAATTAGACAAATAGATAACTCATACAACTGTTTTGAAATAATTGTGAGGATTAGTATTCGATTATCATATATAAGAACACCAATCAACCCATAAACAACAGGCAAATTGCCAATAAAGGTAACATAAAATACAAAATAGACTATGTGAGATATCTACTAGTTTCTCTATAGTAAAAAAGAGAGAAAGTCGTAGGTCACTTTTCCAGAAATTTTCTCAAGACCAGTGGCGGATCTTGAACTTTTCAGTAGAGGGGCCGAATTTTTTTATTTTTTTGTCACTATGTTTCGGGTATTATATTCTGGTCCTCCGGTTCGGTTTGGGTCAAACAATAAAAAACAAAAAAAATCTAAATTTTCTTCATTCATTCAAATTACCGTTCTTACACCAAAAATATATATAGCTATTTAACATGCAAAGAACTAAATTGCTTGTCAAAATACCAAAAGAATAGGCCAAAAACTTGAATTAATTACTAGGTCAATTGCTAGGAAGTTAAAATAATAACAGAAAATTTAAGGATTTATGGATTTAGGGCAAAAACTAAATTAATTGCTAGTGATAAACAAGAAACCGTATGGTGGTCAGCTTGACTGGCCGGAGGATGGTGGCTATCCAGAGGATGACGTTTGGCTGGAGCCATTGGTCGGAGTGGCAGAGGTCAGTGGTAGTGGAGTGATTCACTGGTGGTGGTTGTGGTATTATGTTGGTGTTAAAAAACAAAAAATATTTTTTGTTGTCTCTTGGAAAGTGGAAACGATGCAAAATAAGGCCAAAAACATGAATCAATTATAAAATATTTGGGCTTTTAAATGGGTTAAGGGCTATAAATATTAAAATAGGTAATTGTTAATGGACTATTAACTTAAATGAGGGACCCAAAAATTTTAAGAATAATAATAAGCGGAGGCCGGTTTAATAAATATAAAATTTCTCGAACAAAATATAGATATAATAGTACTACTGAATGAAAAAATGAAGGGGGTCGGGGCCCCCCCGGGCCCCAACTAAGAACCGCCAATGGGTGGCGGTGACTGGTGGTGGTATCGACGGTGACTCGTGGTGGTGACTTATTCAACAATCGAATTAATTGAGAATGGGTTGACAAATATCAATAAACAAAAGTTGGCCCATTTTAAGAAACAATTGAGAATTAATTAAAAGTGGGTTGACAAAGGATAGTATTGTAATATCACATATCACAAAAGTGTGATTTTCAACGCGCGCGCGCGCGGGGGGGGGATTATTATATAGTATTAATAGTATATATATGTGTAGGTTAACCTTAATTTAAGAAACTTTTTTTTTTTTTCAAGAACCTTGAGAACTCTTAAATTATGTATTAAATTATATGTTTTTAAAGTTCATTCACATGTGAAATGTTATAAAAGTTTATGTCATAGAAGAAATATTTTTTTTTAAACCTTAGAAATAACATTTTGTTTACATGTGATGAATTTGTTCATATGTACCATTCACATGTGAACACATGGCTATTTTTAGGGTTTTGAAAAAAAATTCCATCTACAACATGAATTTTTATAACGTTTCACATGTGAATGAATTTAAAAAACATAAAATCTAATACAGTTCTTGTGTATATATCTTTACTCCCTTATAAAATAAACTACCCCTCCTTTTTCAACTTTTATGTCTTTGAAATACATAAAATGTCCCTTAATTTCAAAAGCTTTTTTTTTATAATTAACCAATATACTTAAAATACCTTTAATAAAATAATTTATAGCATTTATCCCTCAACTCCTAAAATAACTACACTACCCCTTTTCCATAAATTACATTTACATCAATAACCACGCCACCGCCACCCGTTGCCGCCACCACCACACCGCTGCCGCTACCATCATTGTCGCCGCATCGCGCGGGTACCAGTCTAGTATATATATATTGTAAGCATCACCCAATGAAAATAATTACGAAATAAGAATGAAATCAAAGTATGATGATCAACACTTTGACATCCATGTTTAGTTTATTTACTTAATATACATGTTTAAACTAATCAATCTTCCATAATACGTCATTTAATAAACATGTTTAAACTCATCAATCTTCCAAATATACATCATTTACACTTGAACTTGTTTAAAAGAGCCCGATGAAAAAATGACACCCAATATTCTTTTGTACGGCTCCAAAAGAAATGACGAAGCAAGGTTTTATGATCAACCACCTATATGTTTTCATCATAGCGTGTAAAATTTATTACAAAAAGCTCTAATTTTTAATCTCCAACATAGTGGATTAATAGAAAAATAGAATGAAGTTGAAGAACATGAATTTTTACCTTGATTCAGACAAATTGTTCAATCTATAAACTAATCCTTTGCTATCGATGCAACACCACTTTGATCACTATAAATAGCAATATCAAGATTTACATTAGAAGATGTAATATACAAAAAGACATACTATATATCGAAGTCAATACGCCATGTCTTTGGCTTAAATTTCCTTTTCCGATTATAAGAGGCGAACATGATTCATCTTATATGTTGATAAAATAGTCTTAATACCCGTACGATGTACGGATTGACTATATATATCGTATGATTGATTTTTATTTTTTAAAGAAATTAATATTTGAACATGCTTCATCACATGCATTTGGTCTCTCGAATAGTAGCCTAATAGAGAAACATTTGTTTTTTTTAAAAGTATTGATCAAAATTTAATATTATTTGATATTAGTCAAGGTATCACCTAATCTAAAGTCATGATAATGAAACATAGTTTGTATCATTTTAAAATTTTCAACTATGTTTTAGTTAATGGATAAATAATTAAATAATAAGTTTAATATTGAATTATGTTAGAAACATAATGTATTAAGCATGGTATCTGCGCAACGCGGCGACAATGACGGTGTGGTGGTGACGGCGGCGACGGATGGCGGCGGCGACTGGTGGTGGTCACGGCGAGTAGTGTAGGCTATTGATGTAAATGTATTTAATGTAAAATGGGGTATTGTAGTTATTTTAAGAGTCGAGGGATAGATGTTGTAAATTATTTCATTAAGGGTATTTTAGGTATATAAAGTGGAGATGTTTAAATTAGTGAATAAAGGAAGGGGTAATTTAGAGAAAAAAAAGAGGGGTATTTATGTCATATCGCATGTAAAAAATTTTAACATTCTAAAAATAGTGAGGCTATAATTTTTATAAGGTAGTAAAGATTATTATTATTTATATTTATTTATTAATTTAACATATATTAAGGATTAGGATAAATAAGTTTTATTTATATAATAAATTATCATAAAAAATATGATTGATGATGAAAATAGATAAATATAGTAACAATGAATATGATAGATTTTTAATATAGGAGTTTGAATTATATTAGATATTTAAATCTATATATTATCTAATTATAAATTTTAGTTATTTATGATATATATTTTTAAAAAAAAATAAGATTATATTGAATATAAAATTAAAGGGACACATGTCGTTTAAATAAATCGTCACGGATCGATTAAAGGATGCATCAATCCTGCTAACAAATACGACCAGACCAAAGAAAATACATTGTTAAACATCGCATAATAAATCTTAAAACACATAAGATTAGCGACAGGTTAAAAAGAAAATAAAACATGGCGCTTCGAGCCGAATTGTGACTCTGAATGTGATAAAAAAAAAAAACGGAAAAAGTTTTGGACCAAAAGGAAAGTTAGAAGTTAAAAGAAAAAATGAAAACTTGATAAAAGGTTGGTGGCCAAATTACAATAGACCAAAAAGTATGGGATAGAAATAAAAACATGGTAAAAATTTGATGGTGAAACTATAAATGGCAAAAGGTTGATGGACAAATTATAAAAGACCAAAAGTTTCAAGTTATAACAGATCAAAGTTTGGTAGCCAAAGTATAAAAGATCAAAAGTTCACTATTCACCCCATTCCTTTAATTAGATTACAATATGGATCACTAAAAAAAATTACAAACCCTAATTTGTTAACAATTAAATATATCATGTGTGTCAAAGTGATATATATCTATAAGGGTTTTGCTAAATACAGCCCTAAGGGTTGTAGTTAAAGTGCATAAAATAGTTGTACGCTTACCATAAAATTCAAGGGATGAGCTTTTGATATGGAAAGTACAATTTTTTTTATGCACGTTAACTACAGCCCTTAGGGTTGTATTTAGTATTTTCCTATCTATAAAGTATATCTGACAAAGACAAAGTAGTCAACACAGTTTGTCCCGCCCATTTTAGCTGACGTGGCAACAGCTGGCATCGACGTGGTAGACACCGTGGCAATACACACAATACCGACCTACATGGCATGCCACATAGATATTGAAAACCGGATAGTTGTTTTTAATCCTTACATTATATGGAATTTGTCACGATATACTCACGTTATAGGGATAAAAATTTTTTTGACTAGTTCCTAAAGGTTTGTTGGGATAGTAAGGAACTAAGGACCTTTAAAAACAATTGCCCAATTATATAGTCTTAACGTGTGTGAGTGTGTGTGTGTGAGTAACATGGAACCTTCTGCTTTCTCGTTGTCAATAGCAATACAGAATCCTCGGGAGGAGCAGATCACATCCCATGAACTATCATATCCTAAAAGAGTAAAGTCTAATGCTTTAACCAGCAGTCAAGTTGAGGGTGAAGCCATTAATGATGGTGTGTCTTTAACATGGAAAGACCTGTCGGTTACGGTCATGGATGGAAAACCCGTCAGAAGCCTGTCTATACTCCAAGGTGTAACAGGTTATGCTAGGCCAGGGGAAATCCTAGCTATCATGGGTCCTTCTGGTTCTGGCAAATCCACGCTCCTTGATGCCTTAGCAGGTATAATTCGTGAAATTTAAACTAAATCTGTGTTGTTCTCATGTAATTTGTATATATAAATTATTCTAGCAAGATACTAGAGCGAATAATACACTTACAATACAATCACAAGATTAGCAGGAAAGCAGATTAATAGTCCATTCAATTTAAACCATCTAGAATTAATCACATCATCTGCTAAGATTAGTAATCCAATTGTAGGAAAGTACGTAAGACAATCTTGTCGAAAAAGAATTCCGGTTTGGAAGCTTTAACTTGAAAACAAACGCAATTCCGATTCTTCCAGATGACCCGATTAGTCGTTTATGACAACATCAAACTGAGTCATTGTAGCTTATCTTCTTAAAGTATATATATTGTATATACGTAATTTTTTATACTAGCTCATATAAGCTTATATAGCAAATATAAAGAAAGGTTTGAATTTAGTGCTTTTTTTTGTAAAATGATTAGCTAACTTTGGGTAGCAAGCTTCATGATTTACATCCAACAAAAGGCTCATTTTTTATAAAGTTTCTGATGTAAACCCGCAAACTTTGTTAAAGTTTATAAGCAGTGAAAACTGATGATATGGCAGCTTAATTATAGCGTTGGTAACTTTGATCATGTGACAGTTTACTAGCGTTCACTTATAAGTTTGTCCGGCCTAAATGAAAACTTGGATTTTGAGCCTTTTTGGGGGCGCAACTAAATTCCGTTAGCCAAAATAGAAATCAGACCGAGTTTCGTTCCTTTTATATCCAAATTACTGCTGTTTGATAATGTAATAGTCGTTACTCCATGAGACGAAGAAGATGATTGAATAAAAAAAATAGTAACAGAACAATTGATATATTTAATGCAGGGAGACTCAACTCCAATGTTAGGCGGAGTGGTGATATTTTGATTAATGGATTCAAGAAAACACTAGCATATGGAACATCGGTGAGTTATAACAAATATGTGTAGGAAAATACAACTACATTTTGTTAAACACATAGCCTTATTTACAGTGAATTGAACTAATTAAGAGAACAGGGTGTCATAAAGGAACAAAAGATGAAGAAATGACTCATTGGGCTAATTGATTATATATGCATACAGTACTCATTCAAATATGAATTTTAAATTTTGAATACACGTAGGCTTATGTGACTCAAGACGATACACTCATTACAACACTTACTGTCCGAGAAAGCGTCTACTATTCCGCACAGCTCCAGCTACCAAATTCCATGTCAAAGGCCGAGAAAAAGGAGAGAGCTGATATGACCATAAGAGAGATGGGCCTTCAGGATTCTATGGACACGAGGATTGGAGGTTGGGGAGCTAAAGGCCTAAGTGGAGGCCAAAAAAGACGAGTTAGCATCTGTATTGAGATCATAACTCGTCCTAAGCTTCTCTTCCTTGATGAACCAACGAGTGGCCTTGATAGTGCCGCCTCGTACTACGTGATGAGCAGGATTGCAAGGCTTGATCATCACGAAGGCAGGACCATCATTGCATCCATACACCAGCCTAGCACCGAAGTGTTTGGGCTTTTCCATAATCTTTGCCTACTTTCTTCTGGTAAAACAGTTTATTTCGGGCACACAAGTTCTGCAAATGAAGTAAATTGAACAAATACTCTTCAATCTTTTTTTATTTGGTTTTTTTTAATAGCAACACGAATTCATTTGGATAATCAGCTAATTTATCTTGTTAATTTAATGTAGTTTTTCACTTCAAATGGCTTCCCTTGTCCCACTTTCCAGAATCCATCAGATCACTTTCTTAAAACAATAAACAAGGATTTCGATGAGGTAAAATCTTTGCCGAACACAGTTTTTACACCATTTATTATTGTATGTGATTCAAAGATCGTTGTTGAATTTTATAGGATATGGAAGGTTCAACCAGAAGGATATCTACTGAGGAAGTAATTAGTACCTTAACAAATTCATACAAGTCATCCGCAGCCTGTGAAGAAGCTAACAATAGAGTTGCTGAAATATGCAAGAAGGTGAGCTAAGATACTTAAATATAAACATATATCATTGAGCGATCAAATGATTGTAACAACTATATATGTATGAAGATTAATAATTTCATAGGAGTTTTTCAGGGAGATGGAACAGTTGAGACAAAGAAAAACCATGCTAGTTTCTCAACTCAATGCCTTGTACTCAGCAGGCGGTCGTTCGTCAATATGTATCGAGATCTTGGCTACTATTGGCTGCGCCTTGCTATTTATCTAGCACTGTCTTTAGGTATTGGAACACTCTTCTATGATGTTGGCTCAAGTTCCACCTCCATTCAGGTGAAAACATTATTATATTTTATTTTGAACTTCGATGATTTTGTTAATATAGATAGCAAGAAGCTAACTGTTGGATTGCTCTAATTCATGAAAATTGTTCATAATTAAGTTGTATATGTACTCGATTTTGCAGGCTAGAAGTTCGATGTTGATGTTTGTGGCCACATTCTTAACATTTATGGCTATTGGTGGGTTTCCCTCATTCGTAGAGGATATGAAAGTTTTCGAACGTGAAAGATTAAATGGGCATTACTCAGTTGGAGCTTTTGTGATTGCCAACACATTATCTTCGACACCATTTTTGTTACTAGTTTCTGTGATTCCAGCAGTATTAGCGTATTACCTCACAGGACTGCGTGAAGGATTTAATCACTTTGCATACTTCACAATCGTACTCTTTTCATGTATGATGCTAGTTGAGAGCTTAATGATGGTTGTGGCAAGTCTTGTACCCAATTACTTAATGGGAATCATTATAGGCGCCGGGATCCAAGGCATGATGATGTTAGCTGGTGGATTCTTTCGCTTACCTAATGATTTACCGAAACCATTCTGGAGATACCCAATGTTCTACATTGCATTTCACAGGTATGCATTTCAAGGATTTTACAAGAACGAGTTTAAAGGACAAGTATATACATATAGCGAAGGCGGTGTGAGAGAAATCGTGTATGGGGAGGATATATTAAAAAAGAAATGGCAGGTTGAAATGGGTTACTCAAAGTGGATTGATTTGGTGATCATATTAGGGATGGTGGTGATTTATAGACTTATGTTTTGGCTTATAATCAAGATTGTTGAGAAGGTTAAATCTAGTTTGAAGGGTTTCACGTTTCTTGTTCCAACGAATGAGACCAAGCAAGTGATGGTGAATCCTCTTGTCACACCTTCCCATTAAGAATGTCGATCATCATCTTTGTAACACAGAAAATAATATGTTCCGTGGCCTTTTGTGGGAGTGAATAGATTTCAATTCGATTTGTACGATTAGGATGGATATAGGAGTAGTAGTATATTTATATGTGTATGGATCTCTTAGCAACAGAAACATATCCACATAACATCATATGAATTTTTTTTTTTTCGAATGGACGTATTTGGAGTCGGTTTTGTCAAACAAGTTTTTCAAAAAAAAAAAAGTAATTTTGGCATTAGAAATGCCGGATTCGTCCAACTCACCCCAATCCGACATTGGCATTGCAGAATTGGCTTCACTTTTCGCCACCTCACCTCGCCAGGTTGCCACTTGCCACGTTTTGCTTCAATCCAGCAATGAATTTGCCGGTTTCACCTGTTGAGCTTGAGTCCGGCATTATGAATGCCGGATTGAAATTTTATTTTTACCCTTCTGCCTTGAAAATCTTGGCTGCCCAAACCAAGAAAAGAATCAAAAGTAAATCTCCCCTAGCCAATAGAAATTTCATGCAAAATCTACTCATGATATTCATTTCCCAAAGCCACCTCCCAATACTCGATCTCTCTTTCTTTCTTCTTGGGATCGGCTCAAACACAAAGGGAAAACTCTTTCATTTCAATTTACAAACTACACTCTTTGCTTCCCTCTTCCTTTTGTTCTTCACGGCAGAAAACAAGGATGGAAGCACCCACATTCATCAATGGAAAACACATTTAGAAGTATTCTTTCATCACCTCTTGCAAGTGGCAAATGCCATCCTGATTTCCTCCTCTATCTTCAAGTTGAACAGCAGCAAATGGAGCTCATTACAGATCGAAAATAGCCCTGTTTTCCCTTCTAATTGAGACCTAGAAGATGCCACAGAAGCTCACCTTTCATTGCCGGATTGAAGCAAAAGTACGGCAACTTCATTATGAATGCCGGACTCAAGCTCAACAGGTGAAACCGGCAACTTCTTCATTGTCAGATTGAAGCAAAACGTGGCAAGTGGCAACCTGGCGAGGTGAGGTGGCGGAAAGTGAAGCCAATCCGGCAATGCCAATGCCGGATTGGGGTGAGTTGGACGAATCCGAAATGCCGGAATTACTCGTATTTTTTTTGTTTTTTTTTGAAAAACTTGTTTGACAAAACCGACTCCAAATACGTCAATTCCAAAAAAAAAAAAAAAAATTCAACATCATATATCTTACTCTGCAACAGAGATTTAGCAGAAGTGGTCTAACCCAATAGAGCTACTAATAGCAACTAAAGATACATCAGAGTGTTTGTAATGGATGGTGGGGTGGTTGGCGTCGAAGTCCACGAGGCCGGCTTCGTGGGGTGAACCGTTACACGTACTCTCGGCGTCATCGCGGGGTCATGGTGGTATAGAAGGGCCGACGCTGGTGTGTCGACGCCGGGATCTGGCGGGATCGTTCAATTTTCTTTCTTTTTTTCTTTCTTTTTTGTATATGGGGAAATGATCCGTAATGCAGATTTGTTAAGAAATTAATTTTTTCCATTTTGTCCCCTGAAGTTTATTAAATGTACGTACTAAATCCCCGGCATGTGAGAGGCGCAGTACCTATAGTTGCGTAATATTGCAGTACGGATGATATCCCCTTTGTATATATGGTTTGTGTGTTTAAATGTTCGGCAAAGTGTGGTAATGGCGTCTATTTTACATTTTGAACCTTATAGTTCTTATATGTTTGCAAAATAGTAAAATAGTTTATAACTTAAAAAATGTTTATACTTAAGCTTTGATTTTATTGTTTTATATAATATTTAATTACAATTATATTTTATTTCTTAACTTTTGTAAAAGGTTTTTATTTATATAATAAATAAATGTGTTATATTTTAATATAAAAATGTACAAATAATATGGTGTAGTGTGGTTATTGTTACGGATACGGTGTAATTGTTGGGTGGTGCTGATATGATGTTGATGTGTCACGCCATCTTGATGTGGTGGTGTGACCATTACTAATGCTCTTAAACATGGCAATGTTTAAACCATATGCAATATGTATTCCTTGGGCATTCCACGTCAACGTACCCCATGATGAAACTTGCTAAGCTCCTTCACGCTAAGGGTTTTCATATCTCCATTGTCAACACTCACTTCAATCGTAACACTTGCTCCGATCACGAGGTCCTTCCTCCCTCGATGATGTATGGGATTTTCGTTTCTATTCTATTCCTAATGACCTTCCACCATCTGATGCTAATGCTACCCAGTCACTCCTCGACCCAATGTGTCACTTTTTAAGCACAACTTGGAACCTTTATGTGAACTGATTACTAGGCTTACTTGTAACATTCCGAACTTTTTAATTCATGTTGTTGACTTTGACCGTTAGTCAAAGTCAAGTCTCAGTTAGTGGTTATTAACGGAGTAGTTATTTGTTGTGAATTTGTGATTATGTGCTATGTGGTTAAATATGTGATAATAAGTAAGTGACTTATTATTTGGCGTTAATTTAGTAGAAAACCCGTGTTAGTGTTCCCGTTGGTGTTACGTTTCTTGTTTGAGTGCTCGTTTGTGAAATAAGTCGAATAAGATGAAGTTAGTAAGTTGAGGGACTAAAGGTGGACGAGTCCCAACCTATGGTGGCTAGATATTTAGGAAGGAAAGTCTTCCTTTTCTTCTCATTTCTCATTTCCTTCTCCTTTCTTCTTCAAGTTCCTCTCAAGATCAAGGATAGCAAATCTTCAAGTTAATTAGTGAAATTCTCGGGAATCATTCCATCGTCAATTGTAAGTAATCTTCCATTGATTTCTTAATCTTTTATTATGTTCTTGAGCTCTATTTCTAGTATTTAAGTTAGAAAAGGTTTGTGAATGATTGGTAATCAAAAGAGTTGTTATACGATTAGATTGATTTGGGTTCATAGTATGATTTATAAACGATTACAAGAGTTGTTATATTGTCGAGATCAATAGCTAGTAATACCATTTTCTTTAAAGCTTTTAGTTGTTAAAATGTGAAAATGGCAACTAATGATTTAGGCCGTGGGTTTGCGAAATAACGTGATGGTTATGCTTGGTT
>JAOXNX010049805.1:0-12622 GCA_028566075.1 Solidago caesia | reverse complement strand
AGATCACCTATCATCTCCAGAGCTTTGACAATTCTGGGATCATCCTTGATCTTCTTGTATTTCTCCAGATTTATGCCTAGAGATCCGGCATTCACAAGATCAAGAGTGCCTGTCCTTGCATACTCATTTCTGAGCCCTTCCCATTTTGCAACTTCAGCTTTGTACTGGGCGCTTACTATTCTTTGGAGTTGCACCAGTTGAGCTTCAGAAGCAATTGGATCTGCAGTAGGAGAGTCAGAGCCATCTTCACCATCTTCACCACCTTTCTTCTGAGGCTCTTCAATAGCCTTTCCCTTTCCTTTATCTTGAATACTGGCATCAGTACCAGCATCCTTAACCTTTTCACCAGCATCCTTAACCTGTTCCCCCTCAGATTGAGTTCTTATTTGAGCAGGGTTTTCCCCCTTTGAGGCAGCCTTGAGAGCATCTACAGCAGCAAAGTCAATTTTTCCAGATAGATCAACTGCTATGCTCTTAAGATGACTCAAATCACCGGTATTACCCACTTGTATCAGAACGGTTGAGAGAACTCTAATCTGTCTACCCCATTGTCCAATTTCATTTATTTCAGCTTTCTGGGCATCCCTGATTTCTTTAAATTGAGCATCAGATAAGGATGCACCAGTGGCTGGGGTAGAGCTTTCAGGGGTTTTCTTTAGAAGATCCAGAATTTCAGTAATCTGGGAAGCTTGACCTTTAACCATTTCTTCCAATGATCCAATTTTGGATGCTGTAGTTTGAAATGCTTCATCAATGCTGGAAGTAGTGTGTTGTTTGATCTCAGTTATCAAACTTTTTATCCCATTGGTTAGCTCCTCAGAAACTTTTCTGGTGATAACTCCAGAAATTTCAGTCATCAGATCTTCTTTCAGCTTTACAACCACACTTTGGCTAAGGACAGACCCAAGTTGAGTTTCATCTATACTTGGTCTCCCTACCAATTTATCAACCTCCTTACCCACTGATTTGACATCTAGCTTTAATTGTTCAACAAAGGAGGTGAGATTTAGAACAACAGCTGCTTGAACCTCCCTTATTGTCAGTTGGAAGGCCTTCTTGATAGCACTGGAGAGACCATTTGTAGCATCCACCAGTTGGTTCAACTTCTGAGCCACCAAATCTTCTTTGCCTTTTTGAATAGCAGAGAGAGATCTGGTGTTGTCCATAAGAGCTTTATTTAAGTCCTCCACCTTTTTGAGAAGGTTTTGGACTTCGGATTGTTTTTGCTCTGAAATGGACTCTTCATTTAGTGATGAAGAAGAAGTTGTTGCAGCAAAAGGGGTGGTTCGCAGAGTGTCAAGGGTCCTATTTAAGAGGGCTTCAGATGCCTCTTGTGTTTGTTCAGATGTAGTGGACACAGTTTGAATCTCTGGAACTCTTGGTGGTTGAACAATGTTGGGTTGACGTCTATAACCCCAAGCTTGTCTGTAATCAGTTGATAGGTCCAGATTTGGTGCATATTGTCTGGAGAAGACAGAGCTTGGTTGATGACCAGGAGGAAAGAATGGTCGTTGATGACTGGGTTCTTGTGGGGCAACATATGGGTGTTCTGGTGATGGCGGAGGTGAGTTATTTTGTGGAGGATACAGTGGTGGAGGTGGTGGCGGCATGGGGTTGTTATCTGGAGGAGGTTGGGCGTTGATGAGACTTAGGGTGGCTTCAGAATCCATAGGTCGATTCTCCCCAAGTAGATCCTCATCAAACTTAAAGTCATCCAAAGGATGAATATCAGATGGCTCATCTACATCCCAAACACCAAGTGAGAAATCTGGTGCTTGTTCAGATATGCCCTGGTCCTGCACAATTGTGACAGAACCAGTACCAGGTTCAATAATGACTTCATTACCTGGGATGGTCGATGCTGGGATTGCCTCAATTGCACCTGAACCATCAACTGGTGCATCATCATTGGTCGTAGAACGTGGAACCTCAACTTCCAGTGGTGTCACACTAGTTGTTTCATCAGTTCGTGTAGTAGTTGTGTCAGAAATTTGGCTAGTAAGTGCTGGTTCAGAAACGGACACTATTGTATGCTGGGATGGCATACTTTGTTCTTCACCACCCCCTCCTAAAGAAATTTGGGGGATGGTTGCTTGTGAGTTTTCCCTTTGACTATCTCCTAAATTCCGTTGGAAGGATTCAGGAGGGCTAGGTGTGGCACTATCGTCCTTGGGCAGTGAGGACCTCTTAACCAATTTTCTTTTTGATCGTTTGCCCTTTTGAGTCACGGAGGGATCTTTCTGGAGACCCTCAGGTTGGCTTGTGCTAGAAGTCCTATGTGGTGGTACGGTTGATGAAGACTCTTTGGTTTTAGAGAGCCTCAATAAGCCATTGGGAGCTCTAATGGGTCCCACATTCTTTTGTGGCCCACTAGAAATTCCTTCTAGACCAGTTGGTTGTACAGGGCCAGTTTCAGGTAAAGCCTGGAGCATTTCACCAGATAGATCGACCTCACCCTCCTCAGAAAAAATAGAGGCGAAGTCTTTGCAAAGTTCAGGGGTGATAAACTCCAGTTCATCATCCTGGTATTGATCACCCAGGATGGCAAAAAACAGATAAAGAGAAATCTAGGAAAGGCAAGGTGAGGTTTCCTTTTACCTTTTAACTTTGTGAGCAGTTAGGCCAAGAGGATTTCAGCAAAGTCCACTTGTCTTCCTTTCCATAGATAGTAGCCTATCTCTAGTTGTGGTAGATTGATTTGATCAAGTCCACCGGCGCTACCGCCCAAACATTCAACAATGTTTGTGAAGAAGTATCTCCAAGAATTTGAAAGCCCATTTAAGAAGATGCAGCCGGAGGTCTTCAAATTCCCTTCTTCGTCATGAACCCCAGAGTGATTTATATGGGCAAGAAACTCTCTGAAGTTCACATTTTTTACTCTCTTGGCATAAGATTTGCCTTCGGGTAGATAGTTCAGATGGAGAGCATTTATGAACCCTGCCAAAGAGAGTGTGCACTGTACAGATCGTTCCTTCAATGTGAAGGAAATGGATTCTTCATCGGTGATTGAAGCAGTGTACCAAAACTCACACAAATATTTGAAGTACATTCTTTGTGGATCCGCAGTAAGTGCAAAGAATAATGGACAATGAGTCAAGAAAGAATTGACTCTGCCCATTAATGAATCGGATACATGAATATTTAATCTTGCAATAAAATTGCTCATGTAAAGTTTGAGTGATTCGGGGGTAAGTTGGGGATTATCCATCTGTTGTGAAGATTTTCGAATAGATTTAGATGGAGTATATACGAATGGAAGAAGATTTTTATCGACTTTAGGTGCCATTTGTATGAGGAAAAATTGAAATATGAAAATGAATGAAGTATCAGGTTTAGGGTTTTGAGAGTAGTTGCAGATGTGTGCAGAGAGAATGTAGAAGATTTAGTAGTAAATGAAGAAGTAAATTAGGAATGTGAATAGAAAAGGGTATTTATAGTACCATTTAATTGAGGAATAAAAAATAAGTAAAAATTCAAAAAGATATTTAGTAAAAAATCTTTTTACAATTTTGATCGGATTTGAAATCCGAAAATATTTTATTCGACAAGTTCGCATTTAATGCAAAGACGGTTATTCACTGTTGCCTTTTCAGTTACCCATAAAAAGTGATGATCATTTTTATTTTTATCCACAAATATCCATGACACATAAGCAATGAGAAAGCTGTAAACATTTTTGACTCAAAGTAGCCACGTGACATACACAATGACCAAATATCCATAACGTTATGAAAATCTAAAGGGCTTCAGTTTTGAAAGATATTGAAAATACTATATTTACCAGAGTCAAGCATTTCACTGAGCGACTCCAGAAAAGAAAAATAGTTTCACCAGTAAGGACATAAAATCTGAAGCATCCCAGAAAACATTCTTCAAAAAAATTAAAATTTTAAGGAACAAAAATGTTTTGAGATTTCCCCCTAAAATGTAGAATAGTTAGTCCAAGTAATTTGACTAAGGATTCAACATTCCCAACTCACTAATTAGATGTTCAAAAGTTTTCTCATCTAATGGTTTTGTGAAGACATCTGCGAGTTGTTTGTCAGTGGGGACAAAGTGAATTTCAATATCACCTTTCATAACATGGTCTAGAACGAAATGATACCTGATGTTAATGTGTTTGGTTTTTGAGTGCATGACAGGATTGTGAGTGATTGTAATGGCACTAGTGTTATCACAAAAGATGGGAGTGTTTTTGTATTTAACACCATAATCTTTGAGTTGGTTCTTCATCCATAAAATCTGAGCACAGCAACTGGCTGCAGCCACATATTCTACTTCAGCAGTTGAAGTTGACATTGAAGTCTGCTTCTTACTGGTCCAACTCACTAATTTTCCACCAAATAAATGACAACCACCAGTTGTACTTTTTCTATCAATCTTACAACCTACATGATCAGAATCTGAATAACCCATTAGTTCTAAGCCTGAGCCTTTGGGATACCAAAGACCCAAACTGGGAAGCCCTTTAGATATCTAAATATGCGCTTTACAGCATCCATATGAGATTTCTTAGGATTAGACTGGTATCTTGCACAAAAACATGTGGCAAACATTATATCTGGTCTACTTGCAGTTAAGTACATTAGTGAACCACTCATACCTCTATAGGTAGCATGGTCCACTAAAATTCCATCTAGATCAGAGTCTAGATTAATTGGTGCAGACATTGGGGTTTTCATTGAAGACACAGAGTGAAAATTGAATTTAGTTAATAAATCCCTAACATATTTTTCTTGACTAATAAAAATACCATCATTGGTTTGTTTTATCTGGAGTCCTAGAAAAAATGTTAATTCACCCATCATGCTCATTTCATATTCTTTTGACATAAGTTCAGAAAACCTTTTGCACAATTTTTCATCAGTAGAACCAAAAATAATATCATCCACATAAATTTGCACAAATAAGATATTACCTTTTTCATGTAGAATGAACAAAGTACTATCAATTGCACCTCTGTAAAAACCATTGTTAAGTAAGTGAAATGTAAGAGTTACATACCAGGTACGTGGAGCTTGTTTAAGACCTTACAGTGCTTTGTTCAGTCTACAAACATGATTTGGATGCTTTGGATCCACAAAACCTGGGGTTTGCTTTACATACGCTACTTGCTCTATCTCTTCATTCAGAAATGCACTTTTCACATCCATCTGATAGACCTTGAAGTTTTGATTAGCTGTCAAAGCTAAGAAAATTCTGATTGCTTCAAGTCTAGCAAATGGGGCAAAGGCTTCATCATAATCAATTCCCTCAGACTGGCAATACCATTGTGCAACCAGTCTGGCCTTGTTTCTGATGACCACACCATCTTCATCCATTTTATTTCTGAAGACCCAACGAGTACCAATTGGTTCTTTAATTCCATTTGATCTGGGAACAAGATCCCATACATTGTTTCTTTCAAACTGGGATAGCTCTTCTTACATGGCAACTATCCAGTGTGGGTCTTCAAGAGCCTCACCAATCTTCTTTGGTTCTATCATAGATAGAAAGTTGATATACAAGCATTGGTTGGATGTGGCTCTCCTTGTCTGAACACCATCAGTGATGTCACCTATGATCTGATCAATAGGGTGAGCTTTTATCCACTTAGTGTAGGGACCAGGGTGAACAACTATATCAGTTTGTGGTTTCATTGTGTCTTCATGATGCAATTCAGGTTCTTCTTCAGAAATGACATGACTGGCATTATGTACTTCTTCAGAGGAGGTTTCTACAATGGGATCTGATACTTGTTCCTCAATACGACTATCATTTCTAATAGTAAGTTCATTTGATGGTTTGAATCTTATTAAAGGATAGAAGGGAGTATTGGAAGGAGGTTTTGAAATTGGTTCCACATCTGAATGAGTGAATCTTTATTGTAGTTGATAGGATCAGATTCACAAAATATGATTGGTGGTTCAGAGGTAGGATCGGAGATTGGTTTTTTGTTAATGGCAGAACTTGATTCATCAAAGGTAACATGAATTGATTCATCTACCTTTTCAAGTCTCTTGTTGTAGACTCTGAAAGCTTTACGAATGAATGAATAACCCAAAAAGAAACCTTCATCAGCTTTAGCATCGAATTACTGGAGTCGTTCAGAATGTGTACTGGGCATCCAAAAACATGGAAGTACCCAATATTAGGCTTTCTATTTCTGAGGACTTGATAGGCTGTCTTCTTATGTCTTTTAACATATATTGATCTATTCTAGGTATAGCATGCTGTGGCTATAGCTTCAGCCCAGAAATTTGTTGGAAGACCAGATTCAGTTAGCATACTCCTAGCAGCTTTTATCAGTGTGCGATTCTTTTTTTCCATAACTCCATTTTGTTCTGGAGTGCCTGCTGATGAGAAGTTCTGGGATATGCCAGTATTAGAACAGAAAGACTCCAGTAAAGAGTTTCTGAACTCAGTACCATTGTCACTTCTTAACTGATACACTTTTCGTTTATGCTTCAGTTCCACTTGTTTGATGAAAGAGATGATTTCAGATGCAGCTTCACTTTTTGACCTGAGAAAACTGGAAAATTCATCCACAATAACTAGGGTGTACCTTTTTCCAGCACGATTTTGAACATTCACTGGACCAAAAAGATCCATATGAAGCATATGAAGAGGTTCAGATATGCTAAAATTCAGCTTGGTCTTGAAACTGGCTCTTTTCTGTTTTCCCATTTCACATCCTGGACATGGCTTGTCTTCGTTGAAAGACAAAGATGGTATCCCATCAGCTAACTGTTTTCTGGATAGTTTGTTGATATTCTTGAAGTTTAGATGGGATAATCTTTTATGCCATAGTCAGTTTGTGTCTTCATCAGCTTTTGAATAAAAACATTGTTAAGAAGGAGCACTTTTCATATTTAGAGGATACACATTTCCTCTCCTTGGTGCCACTAACATCACTTTCCAATCTCTGTCCAATATGGTGCCTTGATTCATGTCGAACAAGACTCTCATGCCAGAATCACACAATTGAGTGACACTGACTAGGTTATATTTCAAACCGTTCACGTATGCCACATGTGTGAATTTAACTTGTCCATTATTCAATTCACCATATCCTTCGGTCTGACCACTAACATCATCTCCAAAAGTTATCTTCGGACCAGTCTTGGACTGCAATTCTCCAACAGGGTCTTACATCCGGTCATATGCCAAGAACATCCACTGTCTAGGTACCAGATTTCTTCATCATGATCGCCCTGTATACACAAAATTTAACAATTAGATTTGGGAACCCATTGACTGATGGGTTCTCTGGACTCTCCCTTAGGAGTCTCTTCAGATTTTAATTTTGTGAGACTGGAGGTTTCCACTGAAGCTTTTGCTTCAGGAGAGACGAAGATAGTTTTTGTTTGAGACTGCTTGATTTCCTTTTTCTTCTCAGAAATAATCTTTTTAGATTTTGAAAAAGGTTTCCCATTATGGGTATTAGAAGAAGTTGATGCAAAATGATTTAATCGTGAATTGCAACTTTGAACTTGACGAGGCAATGATTGAATTGGACTTTCTAATTTTAACAAAATGGATTCATCATTAGACACCTGAGCTTTTGATGAGGAAGACTCAGGAAAGGATAGATTCTCCTTTTTCTTAGAAGAAGAAGGAATCTGAGGATAAGGCCTAAGTTTTCTTGCCTTGCTCACTGGAAAGCGTGCCTGGAGCTTTGCAGATTTATCCTCAGAGGAGGATGGAAACTCATTATTTTCACAACTTATTATGCCAAAATCTTTTACTTTGAACTGTTCAGGGGGTTCATGGAGTCCAGGCATTATAGATGCTAAAAGAAGATCTCCAGAAAGATATGCTTTCCTTTGATCTGGTAAAGTGTATTTAACATCTCGACTGGTATTACTCCGACTGGTATATGGGGATAACATCCATGATTTTATAATCTTTTGTTCCTTTTCCAGAGTTATTAAAAGATTTTGCTTTTCAATTTCTAGATTTGCACAAATAAGTTGTTGACTTTTGAGTGCCAAATGGACATCTTTTAGTTCCTTTATACTGTTTTGACTGACGGTCATATCAATAGAATTAGTTTCAAAAAGCCTTAGAGTTTCAGAACGTACAGTTTCTACAAAGGATAAATCATTGTTTAAAAGAGCTAAAAGATCCAACTTTAGTTCTTCATTCAATTCAACACCATAATTACTAACCTTTTTCATGATGATATTAACCCAGTTTCCAGTTTCAATATCATCCTTGACCAGATGCTTTTGATCATCTAGTGCCTTGAAACACATATTCCTCTTTCCTTCATCTCCATCAGAGGAGTTGTCTAAATCTTCCCACTTTCCTTCTTTTGCTATCAAACAACCATATTTGTTTTGGTTGTCAGTTGATGTAGACATGAGTGCTATCTATGAGCTGTTTGTACTTTTGCTTATAGCCACATCATGTTTCTGAAAAGAAGCTGGAGGAGAGGGACCTGATTGATTAATAGAATGACTAGATCTGCATTCCTTTAGGAAATGACCTTTCCTACCACACTTAAAGCATGTAAGATTGGATTTGTCCAGAGTAGAGTTTGAAGCACGTGGTCCATTGGAGCGATTAGCTTTGGACTTAAAACGATTAAAAGTTTTAGCCATCATTGCTATCAGATCATCATTGTCACTACTAGAAAAAGGGCCTTTAATGACACGCATTTTATGACACACACTAATATAATGACACGCAAAATTGTAAATCATAAAAAAACTGTCATAAATTGTAAAATCTGAGGATTAGACGACAAGCATTTTTGTGTGTCATAAATCAATGTCATAAAAAAAAAAAACACGGAATACACTTTATTTGCGTGTCATACCTGAGTGTCACTTTATGTTTTAAAAAACCTTATTAATTACATCCTTTTCAAACATACACACACATGTGTGTTTTCATCCATATCCAGATATCCACCACTCCCCGCCCTATCTTACCAACCGCTCCGCTCATCCACCATCTCTCTCTCACACTCTCTCCGGTTCAATCCCGGTGGTGCTGTCCGGCTCAACCAAATCCGTTGCCGTGCGAACCGTTCCGGCGGTGCTTACTCTCCGCTAAACTCTGGTTCGAATTTCAGTGACCGGCCGCCGACGGAAATGGCGCCGTTGTTCCCTGGATGTGATTACGAACACTGGCTGATTGTTATGGATAAACCTGGCGGTGAAGGTGCTACTAAACAGCAAATGATTGATTGTTATGTTCAAACTCTAGGTTTTATTTTTAACCCTAATCTTTTTCTTTTTATATTTTTTTATTTTTTTCAAATGATTATATATATATTTTTCTACATTTTTTATATTTCTCAAATAACTTATATATATATATATATATATATATTACATTATATGAAGGTTTAGTTGCAATAATGTGTGTAATTGTTATTCATATATTTTTTTTAATCTGAAATTGACTTTTGTATTTATTTTATAGGTTTATGTAATTATGCATATAATTATTTTTACTAGTTCATGTAGTTAATAATAAATAAAGTATTTGTGTGCATAACCTAGCAGCTTGTTAAAGGTTTTTTTTTTTGGCTATGTAATTATATTGATTGTCATAGTGAGGAAGAAGCAAAGCGGAAGATTTATAATGTTTCTTGTGAGAGGTACTTTGGATTTGGCTGCGAGATTGATGAAGAGACTTCAAATAAGCTTGAAGGTTTGTTGGTTTGTCTGTATTGATTGTGTTTTTATGGAGTGTGTAGTTACAAATGTTTATAAATGTTTCAGGTGAGCCTGGTGTGCTCTTTGTGCTACCTGATTCATACGTGGATGCCGAAAACAAAGATTATGGAGGTATGGTTGCTCTGTGTTAGTCTATTTTTTTCTAATTGTGTGTTTTTTTTTTTTTGGGGTCATTTTTTGTGTTTTGTGATTAGTTGGGGGTGTTTTTGAGTATCAACGTGTTTATGAGTCTTTTCAACTTTCTACTTTTGTTTTTGTACGTGTTGGTCTTTGAAAAATGCTCTGGCATGCCTAAAGATATGCTGAGTAATGGTGTAATTGGCTAGACTCGCAAGAACCTCCGGAGTAACTGAAAATTTGGGCTCAGCTTGTTTGGTTAATAGGATATTTTAGCTGTGTAGTCAATTTCGGTGGGATTTCGGTTTTCGGTCCTTTCTAGAATTTCGGTCCCGATATTTTCGGTGAAATTTACCGAAATCGGTCCAATTTTTGGTGGTATTTCGGTTAGCCAGATTTTTAAACACAACATAATAAGCACTAATTTTTGCAAGTATTAACACTAGTCTATCAAATATTGACACTTCTGAGCTTGACTTTTAATATTTATATTAAGTATTAATTATTATATATAGATATAGATATAGATATTGCATAATATTAAAATTACTGAAATACCACCGAAATCCCACCAAGATAACCGATATTTCAGATATTGGTCCTTGACCAAAACCCTCAAATTTCGGTCCTTAACTACATAGTATTTTAGTCAACTATCTTTTAATATTGAGTTGCTTGTTTAATATTTTAACTTGATGAGCTAGTATGATAATACTTTAGTGAGAATATGCATGAGTCGGTGCCCATTCCCCGATATAAGTTATTGGAGCATGGAAGTGAAACAAATCAAGCATTAACCTTTTTCTGAGCTTGAGAAGGGTAGGCTTGCTGCTTCTATCAGCAAGAGAGCCTGACTTTTTATTAGTCAAGTGCTAGCCCCCAACCAGGCTTTGAGGGCTTGTTAGTGGCTTGACTTGTTGACATCTTGAATTAAGATTTTGAGAAAATGCCTTGTCACTGTATTAAACCTTTGAATGGATTTGATATGTTTATGAGGCACATATATCATTACGTCTTTTTCTAGCGACACTTTTTTTTTGGGTGAAGTAATGTGAGTGATAATTGGAGTTTGATAGCTGAGGTAATAAATAATAATTCATAAATACTTGATAATGACCACTAATCCGTGGTTTTATTTTTATTTTTTTCTAGCTGAGCTTTATGTGAATGGAGAGATCGTTCAGAGGTCACCTGAAAGACAAAGGAGGGTTGAGCCTGTTCCACAAAGAGCGCAAGACAGACCTAGATACAATGATCGAACCCGATATGTCAGGCGTCGTGAAAACAGTCGCTAATCGTGATATGGCCCGGATATCCTAATTATGTAATGAACAGATACAATCTCTACATCTGAAACATCGCTAGTGGAGGTTATCTTTGAACAGATGGTGTCTTGTGGTTAATCTACGTCTCTCATGTTTCTGCAAATGTTAGCTGTTTGCTTGATTTAATAGCTAATTATCTAGGCCAAACATTTATATCCAGATTGCTTTTGTTGACGACCATCTCTTTCATATGATAGCATGAGATCTATGGCTTTGAACAGTTTTAGAACTTTGTTCTGTTCTATGAAATGGTAAAATAAATATATGCAAGTTTCTTATAAAGAAAGCAGTCTTTAATGGGTATATGTGAGACACTCGACTCTTTTTTCACAAGTGGTTAGAAGTTTCGACTAAATTTGGTTTTGGCATGATGGAATTGCTTATGGAGTGTGCGATTATTAGTTTTGATGAAAATAGAATCGTGATGAGTAATCGATTGAAAATCTTTAGAGTGGAATGGAGTATTTAGTTCGTAATCATGTTTCTTCTTATTCTTGCATGTTACTTAAGCTGCTATAAAGTATGTTTGTTAAAACCTTTTCATTTATCTTTAGAAGTGGAAAAATGTGTTCTGTACAAGGACTTGTCAAACAGCAATCGAGTACGACATTATAGTAGCCAAAATGATCCAGTGAGCCAAAATGATCTCTTTTTGAATCTGGATCAACCAACAAGTGATTTGCCAGTTCTGACTTTGTACTTGCTGAATTGAAATTGCTCTTTGGGAGTTACTCCTTTGTCTTGTTAACCCTCCTTATATTCCTAAGCTCTGACAATTCGTCTGAAGTTGTTAGCCTGACCTGTTTTGTCTCTGGCTTGGTTCCACGATGCTGTCTTCCATATCTGTTTCATCTTCTACAAGAACGTTGTCAACCAAATCTTTTGTATTAGTCATTTCTGATGATGGCAGCTTCGGCGGTATATCGCTTTTAATTTCTTTAGATCCATTTACGCTACAATCTTCTTCATTTCTGACTTCAGCCTCATGTTCACTAAGATCCAGAGTATGAATTTTTGTTGGATTGGGTTCTTCGTCTGAGAATTCTGTTGTTTCAAATGAAACTTCTGAAAAGCTTTGTGTGTCAACATCTTCAATGGAGTTGCTCGAAGAATGTGGTTGATATTCTTCACTAGCGTTATCGTCAAACTTATCTACGTCGATATCCGAGTGCCATTCTTGTTCTTCTAGTGCTCCAAGCTGTTTTATGGCTTCCATTGCAGAGTTTGCAACCTTCTCGTAATCAACCACGTACCTAAAAAAAGGTAATTAATTTGTGTTTAGGTTGCAAGTGATTAGATCTTGTTTGATTTGGTGTTGGTCACTATAAGAACCGAACATCTATAACCAAGCCGTTAAAGTCTTCAAAACAAACATACCCTAGTGGCACAGAGGCTCGTCTGCTCTGGGCTCGCAAACCTACTTGATCAAATGGAAGTTGAGTGGTAATTTACCTTCTTTTTTTTGGTAATCATGGGTGTCCTGCTCGCTTTTGTGAGACAGTTCTTGGG
>JAOXNX010049779.1:0-12628 GCA_028566075.1 Solidago caesia | reverse complement strand
AAACCGGTTGAACCGGACCGGTCGAACCGGAAAAACCAGCCGGTTCGAACCATCTAACCGGACCACCAAAAAACCGGGCTTTAAAAACCGGCCTCCTGACCGCGAACCGGTCCGACCGGTCGAATCGGCCGGTCCGGTCCGATTTTTAAAACATTGGTCTTCATACTTTATAAATGTCTTTTCTTGGTCATTAAAACTTTACCAAAATGACATTGTTTTGTTAACAAAATGGCCTAGAAGAACAAAAAATAAAGTTTAGTAACGTGGAAGGAAATAAAAGAGTTCGATGGCCTAGAAGGGATAAAACAAAAAGTACATAAGATTTGTAGACAAATTAACCCTTTGTATTGCAACTAGATGGGCACCCCGTGCGAATACATTCAAAAAATTAATTCATGAATCATGAGACCCATTTGAGATGGAAGTATGGAACACAACCCAATACATTCATAAAACGCTCTATAAAAATTGTCACTTCTAATGACCTAACACAATGCATAAGTATTCAGCATCATAAAAGTAAAATTGCAGCCAAATGTACATTTTCTTTATATTCTCCTTTGAGCAGTGTTCGCCTATTACAATTTACCAGAAATATAAAAAACACATTTCATACGAATGGTGATTCACAAGTATCCCCATTCTTAGAGAAGTATATAAACATTGAATTATGCAAATTAATCATCGAGTTTTTTGAAGGAGGGATGAGCAATTTCTTTCACTTGAAATTCTACATCCGAAAAGCATCCTGGCCTACATAAACATCTAACATAATAAAAATAAGTCAAAAAGTATGACAAGGAAGACATGTCAAGAACCTTGGGTAGAAATGTCAATCATTGTTCTTGCAAGAATCGTGTACTCTCCCCTCAAATTAGTAGGGCTAGTTTCAGCTTGTTACAAAAGAATCATAAAATCATCAGTATACGTTTGAAGATTGAAACAGCAATACGCGTCAGTCACGTACAATCCCCATGACCTTTGCAGCTGCTTCATATGTAACTATTGCAGCAGCATTAGCAGGAAACGCTCTTAAAACTGTAGGGCCTAAGCCTGCATAACATCCTCTAAGCCCAGACCTCCTGTAAATCTATATCAAAAAAATCTTATGTCAGAAGGAAAAAATAAAAGAGGGGGGGACCCTCTGGTCCCATGTACCGTCTTGGTCCCCAGAGCGCACACCGCATAGAACTCATGCCCGGTGACTCACCATCCTCACACAAGTCAATCCGAACAGAAAGCTATTTATGTAATTTTCAGTAAACCATCAACCATTTAGATGATACAAACACTAATCTTCATGCTATATGACTTTTTCTCGATTTATCAATGATGTTAATTAAAGAAGTGGCAATACCCATTTAATTATGCATAGGTTGACTGGGTTACAATTCATATCTAACTGGTTAGATCTGTAAAATAGTACTAAAAAATAACTTGAAAAGCCAATGGGTCGAATGGAAATCTAAACTGTATCTATAAAGCAAAAGAACACTATATAAATCATCTTAACCAAAAGCTTAGATCATTACAATAATGATATAACTTTTGTTAGGATGTTTGTTTAACTAATTAGTTAAAAGTGTTATGCATAGGTTGTTAGAAGAAGTTCTAACATGCATATACATATAGTATACCACCTAATTACCCAATTTCCTTTATGGGGAAGAAAGAAAATTAAGGAACCCGCAAATATTGGTAAGACTACAATTATTGTTAACCAAGTAAATTTGTTCGTGGTAAAGACAAGATACGCTTGGACCAAAAAAACCAGTGCCAAAAAATATTTGATTTTTTGGCACTGGTTTTGGCGGTAAAAAAAAAAAATGGACTCGGGTTTCTGTAACGTATTAATAAGCTATACCCATGCTGCGGGTTGTTTCATGCCATAAATAAACTCGAACACTCAAGAAATCTGTTGGGCAGGCAGATTCACATCTCTTACAACCGACACAATCCACCATTCTTGGAGCAGATGCTATTTGTTTGGTTTTACATCCATCCCAGGGTATCATTTCTAATACATACGTGGGACAGCCTCAGACACATTGAGTACACCCGATACATGTATCATAAATCCATGGAGAGAAGGTTCACTAATAAACCTAGGGCTAAGTAGTTAATACTGAAATAGAGGTTATAGCGGTCGAGGACCGATATTTGAGATATCAGTTATAACAGTGGTATAGCGGTAATTTGAATATTATGCAACATTTATATATATATATAATAATTAATACTTTATATTTAATATAAATATCAAAAGTCAATATTAAAAGTGTCGATATTTGAAACATTAGTGTTAATACTTGCAAAATTTAGTATTTCTTTAAGTTTGGGCCAAAAAATAAATAATAATAAATAAAAAAACACTATAGCACCGCTATTTTACCGCTATTTAGACCGCTATTGCAACGATATCGGTAAAATAGCACCGAAAATAACGGGACCGCTATTTTGCTTGAGGACCGCTATAGCGGTCAAAATAGCGGTCCCGCTATGCAAGGAGACATTGCTTTTACTAATTCGAATTGAAGGGTGATATAAATTCGGTCTTCATCTTCAAGCATCATATCCATAATTAGCGCATTCATGCTAGTTAGCAGTTCCAGCTCCATATCAAGGATATCGTCACTAGCATCAATATCGTCACTATCGTTAATATCATCAATATCATCAAAACCTTGAGACTTGTTATCCAAGAGCTTGTTCAGAAATACCGTAATGAAAGGAAGATAGGAGTTTTTCGCTAGGTATTTGACCAAATAAGATCGTCCAGTTCCTATAGAGCCTATTACTATAATACCCCTAGAGAGGGATAAGGCTAAGCGGAGTGAAAAGGGTTTTCCATGAGATGGGAAATGAAAACTATTAGTCCTACACACAGTTTGTGAACAAGTGATTGTCGATAATGAGCAAGAAATATTTGAAATTGAAACTCCTAAAAGTAAAAGACCTAAAATGCTCTATAGTATTAGTACAGAAAATTTTTGGTCAAATTGTTTGGGGTCAGCACAGCTCAACCCAACCCAACCTACATCAGACTTTATATATTTCCCATGTATCAAAGACTCACCTGTTATAACATGTTGCCCATCCTACCCTAGCGGCCCATTTGTCACCTCTGATTTTGATAGAAATTTGACCACGTAAAACTTCTTCAGAATTTTACCTTTCTAAATCATTCTTTTTTGTTATTTGCATGCAAATTCTGAGTCATTGAGTCCAAAAATCACATCCATATTTCCATTCAAAAAGTTACAAAAACCCAACTATTGCAGTGTCGAGTCATACAAGTATGTTAACATGCTCATATGTATAAATACCGACTAAAGTATTTTGAATAAAAAGGATATCCTTAACTACAACACATAGGTTGCAAAAATGGAAGGCTTGGTAATTGATCAAAACATGTTAACATCAAACTGGTAAACTTTTAAGATCATAAAACCTACTGAGTCTATGTTTTCTTTCGCAAACAATTGAAATACAAAATATGGTTAACAAAACTCTTATAATAAAGATGATCCACTTTCTCTGAATAACATAACTCCAAGGTTGTTAGTACTAGAGTATATATATTTTCTTTTAATTGTTTCCGTTTTAGCTAATGTTTCACTTTACATATGACACGTTAGCGATAAATATAAGCCCAAGTGATCAATTTGCACATAAGTTGTTGATATTTCCCCCTCTGTTTTAACATTCTGAGCATAGGGGTCAATGATCTCATAATAGAAGACGAAATTTAAGTAATCCATCAAAAACAAACATCGAATAGAGAATATCATACCGATGCAAGCAACTTGAGAGGATTTTTACTTGAGTTATTATCTGGGGTCGTTTGAATTATAGTTTTTGCAACATCCAAGGGAAGGACAGCTGACCAAAACTGGAATCAAACATTTAGATCAGGAGGTAAATAAACAATTTAAAACCCAAATAATTTTGGTTCATGACTGCATTTTAAGTGTGAAACGTACCGCTATACCACCAAGACCACCACTCACGATTCCAATGCCAACATCAACCAAATTTGTGTGATTATAGGAAGAACCTTTGAGTTGTAAATGCAAAGTGTGTCTCAAATACTCATATGTACTAAAGAAGACAGCATTTCCAATAGATTCTCGTAATAAAGTCGTCACACCTCCTCTAAAAAGGCCCTTAACCTGAAACAGCTCTGGCCCATAAGGTCACAAGTTCAACAAACAAGACAATAGGTTATAATTCCAACCCGTTGACTTATTAATAGGTCAATTTGGGTTAGATTTTATCTCAAACGGGTCACACACAAAAATCAGCTAAAAAGATGACGTGGCAAATGAGTCGTACAGATCAAACAGGTTGATAGTCGCCCAAAGTCTATATTCAATTCATACAAGCTCCTAAATCATTTTTAATCAAAAATTAAAATAACTATTGAAGTAATATTGTTTCTTTAATTGTATTCATGCAATAATATTTACTAAAGAAAATAAAAAATAGAGACCAAAAGTATTTGCGGGCAAGCGAACCGTCCCACCTTTAAAATAAATTGTTTCAACCTAAACCTGTTTGACGAGCTAACCAGTCCGAACCAACAATCCTACCACCTCTAGATATAATGATTAACATATATCTCTTACCCCTTCAGTTTTCACTGTTTCAATTGCACAGTTAAGAGGACTGCTGAATTTGCGATAGGATGGAACCACTGAATCAGTACCTTGAATTTGCATCCTACACTGGAGAGATTTTGTCATCCGAATAGTTTGAATATCACACAGAATGAGTTCAACTTTCTAGATTTTTACCTTCACGAGCTCTGATGGACACAATACAAAGCTGATAATGGATCCAGCTAAAGCTGCCGAAGGAACTATTACACGGGGCTCAGGCTTCCTATTAAGATCTCCTCCCTTCAATAAAAAGTTGAGCTTCACATCAAGTATAAAGTAGATAACATTGAACGAAAAAGATAATAAATTAAGAAATCAATTGATTTAGGACCTGCAGTGCTTGCTTTGTTTGTGAGTAAATACCAAAAACAAGTGAGCTTTCAACGGACATCCCCAAAAAAGATGGTGTTGCACCTCGGTAAAGTCCTCTTACCTGTTAAACACATTCGATATTCAATGAATTAACTCAAAATTAAGAATCCCCCACTCCCATAAATTCTGTAGTTGATAGAAATGTTCAAACATTTAAGATCATAAACTTAACCCTGGATTATATTTATTATTGATAACTGATCAACAACAACAATACCAATCCCATCAAAGGCGGGGTATGGGATTATTGATAACTGATCAAAATCACAAGGTTGCGGATGTCGATAGGTGCTCCTCGGTCGGTCGACTAGGGAGTTGGAAGTACTCGGGTCTATGCGGGGAGTGCTCGGGGGGTCAAAGCGGCCAAGTCGGGGAGTACTCAGAGTAATCGGCCAACTCGGATCGACTCGGCGCCCTACCTTGTAGCGAGTACTCGGGGAGTACTCGGCTCGACTCGGGGAGTTTTGCAACAGTGCAAAATAGTAAAAGTTAAAAGATACGAAGAATCATATATATCTAAAAAGAAAACAAGTTGGACGGTTTGAAAGTTCCCAAAAGTATACTATTCTTTTAAACAAGACTATTATTTGTTATCATATCTAATATACTAAATACTTATGAGTTATAACGAAAGGAGATTTAAATGGAAAACAGAGTGTTCGCACGTCTACCCAACCCATTTTGACCCATTAGTCAACCCGTTTGCCTCTAATGATGGTTTTGTATGAGATAGCTATTACATCCGTTTTTCCATGTAGACTAGCATATCTTTTGAGCATTTATCTTTCTCAATGTGATCCAAATGGTTGACCCATCGAGTTACACAAAATTCAATGCAACAGATTTATCAAACTATATTTCAAAATGCGGGTGGATCTAATCAACATTATGCAACTAAACGATTTCGGAAATAATTGCCTAGAAAGGTGGTCACACAAGAAGTTCAGGGACATACTCCTTCGGTCTTCAATATCCTAGTTGTACAATGAAATCCATTTCTGTACTTGAATCCATTAGCTTCAGTATTGTGTTTTTGTAGCTTTACCTGACAAATTAAGATATTGAACATTCGTATAAAATATTACCGATTGTGAGAACTGAAAATGAAGCTCAATCTGATGAGCAGACTAATGAAACAATGAGAATGAATATGTATCACATATCAAGTATCAACACTAAGTTGTGAGAAATTTAAGTTGGTTATAATAAAAAAAAAGGTCCTAAAAGATCTTTAATTCTTTATTATAAAGAGAGAAAAAGGATTTGCATATGGAGCTTAATGATCTTCTAAAGGCACTTGACTATATCCCAAGACGGGTTTATGGTCATCTATTGATCTACAAAAGGCATATGTTAATGTTCACTGAAGCTCATTTCGACATTGAAGAAACTGTACATTAACGGTATATATCCTGGTTTTACAATGCAATCCATTTCTATACTTGGTTGGTTGGGTTAAACGATCATCATGCTATTTACCGAATTACATTCAGCTAACTAGTTAACAATCATGATTTACTCTCATAATAAAAACATATGATATGCAAAAACGGTAAATAGCATGAAAGAAACGTTATAAGTATATTACTACTTCACAAAACCCTCAATACCAACAAAATGACTGTCACAACTTCATGTGCCGAAAGCATGTCCAAAGAATAGTATATGTAGACATATTACCATCCATTAGGGGTGTAAACAAACAAGTTAGAAGTTCGTTTATGTCCGTTGGTTTACTAAACAAACAAAGATGAATAAATATAGAGAAAATAACCTAGATAACCAAAAATCATCTTAAATATACCAAAATACCCAAGTTTTTTTGAATTTTCAAAAAATACCCACAAAATCGCAACACCGCAAGGAGGAGTTGCATTTCTGGGCAAAATCGCAACACCGCAAGGAGGCCTTGCATTCCTAGGCAAAATCGCAAGCACTCCTTGCGAATCGCAAGGAGTGCTTGCGTTTCGCACCCAGAAATGCAACACCTCCTTGCATTTCTGGGCAAAATCGCAAGCACTCCTTGCTCGCTTTTGTTCGTCTAAACGTAAACAAACAAACAAACACGTACACCAAAGTCCATTTGTTCTACTAAACTTATACGAACAAACATGAACAAGCTCCCGTTCAGTTCGTTTACGACCCTAATCCATTAATTAGCAGTAAAATGTAAAAGGAAAGTAAGTAAGTAAACCTTGACAGTATCAAAAGGATGACCAACAATGACTATAGATACACCTGACACCAATCCAGCTACATAATGCTTATATCCTGAATTCTCTCCCATCTCTCTCACAATCAACAATGACTATAGATACACCTATATATCTATATCTATATCTATATACAATAATAATCAGTGATGGAAAACCCTAATCATCATCAAATCTGGTGATAGAGTTAACTATACTAATGCGCATAGCTGGACCGCGGGATCGAACCAGAATTCATATATGAAAAAAAAAAACAATATAATAATAATAAGAAACGCAAAGAGAGGCGACAGGCCGGCCGATTGGGGGGCGGTGGTGCGGGGGTTTGTATGGGCCGGGTCTTGGTTAGGAGTTAAATTGTGTTTGGATTATGGAGTAAGAAAGAGGTTATTAGTATTAATTAAGAAATAATAATATGAACTAAATAATTTTCGTATTACTACTTTTAATTCACATTTGGATAAGGAAATTGAACCCAAACAAGGGATTGAACAGAATTTCCCGAAGTTCCAATTATGTTCCAATACCATCCCGATCCTGGTACTGAAAGATGTTATTGAATTTCAAGTGAGATCGGTATCCACTTTAGATGGTTTTTGGGTTCGGCACAGAAAAATACCGAAAATACAAGTACCGTCAGTATCGGACCGGTACGGATTGGTACCAGTCTCGCGCTCATCTCTAACCTAAATACAAGTTCACGTAATAAAATAATGGGATATTACCAATTATATTAAGGGTTATTGAAGAATTTTATTATTCAAGGATTTCTTAATCTATAGAATCAAAAATAGCAACAATCGATGAGGAAAATAATAGGAAAATATTATTATTATTATTATTAATGATGAAGATGATTACATGAATGTATATATTTAATATCAAGATGATATTAGAACAACATAAACCCAATCGGGAATTTGAGAGAAAAATATATGACAAGAAAATATTGAAAGAATAAGATGATTGATTGAATTGATATTTTCTTGTATGTCAGATCAAGAGATATATATAGCCTTCACTTGTACACTTTAAGCCTCCTAAGAATCTTCAGACTTCATCTTTAGTCCCTCTCTTCAATCATGTCTTCAGTATTGATCCAAACCATTTATCAAACAATACAAGAACACCCCCTGCAATGTTTACTAATCATACAATAAGTCCAAGAATAATAATAACTTGTTTAAACATTAAACTGACAATGAGACTCATCTTAACACACCCCTTCAGTTTAAGGTTTAAACAAATCAACAAGTTTCAACTTTTGACACAAACTATCATGTTGGTTTTTAGGAAGACCTTTGGTTAATATATCTGCAATCTGATTTGCAGACTCAGTCTTAACAGGCTTAATCAAACCATCCAAAAATTTTCCCCTTATGAAATGTAAATCTATTTCAAAGTGTTTTGTCCTCTCATGAAACACAGGATTATAAGCAATTTGTATTGCAGCCTTATTGTCACAAAACAATTGAATGGGTTGATCAATTTCAACTTTTAAATCTCTTAACAAATTTTTGATCCACATTACCTCACAAGTTAAAGAGGCAAGGGCTCTATACTCTGCTTCTGCAGAGGACCTAGACACAACTGTTTGTTTTTTACTTTTCCAAGAAATCAAGGATCCTCCCATATACACAGCATAGCCAGTTACACTTCTTCTAGTGGCTTTACACTTATCCCAATCTGAATCAGTATAACCAACTAAGTTCATATGAGAAGACTTAGAGAAAGAGATACCAGTACCTGGGCTCATCTTTAAATACCTTAGAACTCTGAAGGCACATTTTAAATGAGAATCAAAAGGAGAATGCATAAACTGACTCAAGCAGTGAACTGCATAAGCAATATCAGGTCTGGTATGTGTCAAGTAAATAAGCTTACCAAGAAGCTTTTGGTACTCAGTAATGTTAGCAAGAGGTTTATCATCTTTACTACAAGCAATATTAGATATAACAGTTTTTGCTTCCATAGGAGTCTTAGCTGGTTTGCATGCATGCATGCCATACTCAGTAAGTAATTCAAGTGTATATTTTCTTTGAGAAAGATATACACTATTATTTTCTCTAATAACTTCTATACCCAAGAAGTATTTTAATTCTCCCAAGTCCTTGATTAAGAAATGAGTTTTCAGAAAACTTTTAACTTTGTTTATTTCAATGTTATTGTTACCAGTTATAACAATGTCATCTACATAAACAAGAAGAGCAACAAAAACATCTTTATCAGATTTTATAAACAAAGAATAATCAGACTTACTTTGTTTAAAACCAGTTTGCAACAAGGTTTTGCATAACTTTTCATTCCATTGTCTTGGAGCTTGTTTAAGCCCATACAAAGATTTTTTTTAATTTGCAAACTCTTTTATCTTCACTAGAACAATATCCAGGAGGAAGAGACATATAAACATCTTCAGATAGATTTCCATAAAGAAAAGCATTATTCACATCAAGTTGATAAAGAGGCCAATCCTTATTAACAGCAAGATTAATCAAACTTCTAACAGTTACAATCTTAACCACAGGGGAGAAAGTTTCATCATAGTCCACCCCTTCCCTTTGGTTATAACCTTTGGCTACTAACCTAGCCTTATACCTCTCAATATCACCATTGGACTTATACTTAACTTTATAAACCCACTTACAACCAATAGGCTTTCTATCAGTAGGTAAATCAACAACAGCCCAAGTATCATTTCTATGTAAAGCCTCCATCTCATCATTCATTGCTGCAACCCAATTTTCATTGGTGCAGGCTTCATGAAAAGAAGTAGGTTCACAGATTTTATTTAACTTGGTAGAAAAACAAAAATTTTCTTTACTTAAATGAGAATAGTTAACATGTTTTTCTATACCATATTTAACATTTCCATTAAGAATAAAATCAGAAAATCTAGCAGGCATATTAGAAGTTCTTTCTGATCTTCTAACAGGCTGCACACCCTCAGTACTAGCAGCATTTTGATCATTTTGAATGTCATTCATTGGCATGCTCATATCTTCACTGGTTGCAGTTGAGAAATCCCCAAGTGACTCAAAGTCACTGGCATTTTCTACATTACCTCCAAGTGAAGAATCATGGCTTCCAACTTTATTATGTGCCTCTGCTTCATCATTGGGTGGTGTATCAGTTGGCTTAAAAGAATATGGAAAATCAAAGAACTTAATCAACTCAGAATCATTAACCTTATCAGTTTCATCAATTTGTTTTGACATTTTAAATGGAAAAATATTTTCATAAAATCTAACATCTCTAGAGAAAAAACAATTTTTAGACTCTAAACTATAAACTTTGTAACCTTTCTTATTATTAGAGTAGCCAACTAATACACATTTTTCAGACCTCTTTGAAAACTTATCAGAAATATTCAAAGAAGTAGCAAAGCAGAGACACCCAAACACCCTAAGATGACTTAGATTTGGTGATTTACCAAACACTAACTCATAGGGAGATTTTCCCTTAAGAACAGAAGAAGGAAGTCTATTAATGAGATAAGTAGCAGTGAGCACACAATCAGTCCACAGCTTTAGAGGAATACCTCCCTGAAACAAAAGAGACCTAGAAACATTCAAAAGGTGTCTATGCTTTCTCTCAGCAATACCATTTTGCTGAGGAGTGTAAGCAATGGTGGTTTGATGAACAACACCATTATCATTACAGAAATTTTCCATTTGAGAATTCAAAAATTCTTTTCCATTGTCACTTCTAAAAACTTTTACTCTTTTAGAAAACTGATTTTTTAGATATTCAAAAAAGATAACAATGTACCTATAAACTTCATCTTTGGATTTAAGTAAATAAACCCAAACAGCCCTAGAATAATCATCAACCACAGTTAAGAAATACCTGAATCCATCCCTGCTAGTGACCCTGTAAGGGCCCCATACATCCAAGTGTATAAGATCACCAACAGAAGTTGATACATGATCACTAAGAGGGAATGGATCCCTGGTCTGTTTAGCATAATGACAAATGTCACAAGGTGAAGAAGAATAATCACCACCCACATCAATCTGATTTTTCAAAACTTTCAGGACTTGGTCAGAAGGATGACCAAGTCTATTATGCCACAAAAAAATTAGAATAACTAACAACAGTATTACACTTAGCAAGATTACCAGAGCAAGAAAAGTCAAGGAAATATAAACCTCCAGACTGGCTACCAGTCCCCAGAGTTTTCTGCATTTGAAAGTCCTGTATATAGCATTTATTCTCATCAAATCCAACAAACACTTTGCTATCTCTAGCAAGTTTGTGAACTGACAAGAGATTCACAGTGTACTCAGGAACATATAAAACATCATACAAGGTCAAGTTTTCATTTAGTTTCAGATTTCCTACTTTCTTTATATATGCAGTTGTACCATTAGGATGGTCAATCTGAAGTTCAAGATCAGAAATATCAACAATGTTTTCTAAATTCTCAAGACTAGTTACCATGTGTTGATTAGCCCCTGAGTCAATGATCCACCCCTTATCAGTTTTGTAAATTTTAAAAAAACTTTTTGAATTTGCACAATAGAATGTACCTGCCATATTGGCCTGCACATGTTCAGGGGGTTTGGAATTTACCAGCTTAAGTAGCTGTTGGATCTGATCTTGAGTAAAAGGTAAAGAATTGTTAGCAGAAAGAGAAGAACCAGAATTATCAGAAGAAGACACACTATTGTTGTTAACAGGTTTATTCATGTTGCTAGTAGCCCATTTCCTTTTTATATAATCTGGATAACCAACTATCTTAAAACACTTATCAACAGTATGACCAGTCATTCCACAGTTAGGATTTGAGCAAACAAGAGCAGGATTTTTAGCAACAGGTTTCTTATAAGTAGAATTACCACTATTTTGAAATTTAGCAACAAAGTTAGTGGTCTGAGGTTTAGTAACAGAAGAAGAAACAGAATTCTTATGAGACTCATCTTTAGAAATCACAGAAAATGCAGTTTTAACATCAGGAATAGGATCTCTAGTTAACAAATTACTCCTAACAGATTGGTACACATCATCAAGACCCATCAAGAATTGCATCAAATTTATAAGATCATTATGAGCCTTAAAAGCTTTTTGAGCATCACAAGTACATGCAGGTAATCTGGTAATAGAATCAAATTGTTTCCAATAAGCATTAAGTTTATGATAGTAATCAGATAAAGGAGCACCATTTTGTTTTAGAGAATTAACTTGTTGATACAAATTGAAAGTTTCAGATCCATTTATTTTATCATAAGTTTCTTTTAGTTCAGCCCAAACAGTAGCAGCATTGGTACTAAATATTTGTCCTAAATATAACTCTTCAGATATAGACCCAAGAATCCAAGACAATACCACAGAATTACACATATCCCATTGTCTAGCCAAAGAATCATCAGTAGTACTTCTTTT
>JAOXNX010049740.1:0-12632 GCA_028566075.1 Solidago caesia | reverse complement strand
AATTTGGGAATGGGAAGTTAAGAAAATGATATTTATCACATGATACTTTAAATAAGGATGTTGACTGGATTCAAAAAATTTTGGCATTAAAATGCCAATGCCAATGGAAAGCTTATAAAGTTTGGGAGAGTGGGGTTCTTTTGCCAGCTTCAGCAACAATTAATACTGGGAACGTCGGTACTTGGTAGTTGTATGTTCAGTTTGAACCCATATTCTTTGAACCTATTGGTTTGGTTTGGTTTGTTTTTTTCTAAAAATCGAACGGATCGGTTCGTATTTTGGTTTCATATGAAAAAAAACCGGTCAAAAAATTGAATTGGACCGAACCAAACCAAATATATATTAATTTATTTTATATTTATATCATTTTATATTTATATCTATTATTTATGATTAGTAAATATATTAATATATTTAAATTTTTTGCTTTTTTAATGTACAAATCAAAGTCAATTATATGTCTTAGATGAAAATGCACAACAAAATCAATTCGATTTATAAAAAAGCATACAAAATTTAACGCCTAAAAGATATAATTAGTTAATAAAAAGCATCCGTATATTTTAGTTTCTTTATCATATTATTTCCTTAACAATCGAATGTTAAATTTATAACTTAATAAGTTAAAAGCATTAAAAAAAAAAAAATTTAAAAGAAAAACCGAAAACCAACTCAAACCGACCCGGAAAAACGATAAACCGAACCGAACCAAAACCGAATCCAATGGTTTTGGTTTTTTAAAAACCGAACATATCGATTCGGGTTTCGGTTTTAGGCCAAAGCCGACCCAAACCGACCCATGCTCACCCCTAGGTGATGGGTCAAGGGGAAAAAGGAGGTAAATGGGAGACAAGTTAAGAAAAAGTGTAGGTGAATGGGGTGAAGGGTTGAAGATGGTCTAAGTATGTTTATAATTATATATACGAATAACTTAGACCAAAGAATGAAAGAGGTGAGTGAAAAAGGGTGGTGAGGAGGTGAAGGTTTAAACCCTCTAGGTGAAGAGGCTAGGTGATGGGACAAAGGTGATGATGATCACCAATTCCTCTTTTCCATTTTTATATATGTTTTTTATTGTTTTGTTTTATTTTGATTGAGTATATTGCGAGGTATTCTGTGGTATTAAATTTTAAGGTGATAGGTTAAAGGAAAAAAACGAAGGTGAAACTGACACGAGAGGAAATGTAAGTGAAAGGTTAAGAATGATCTTAGTAACTATTAAGGAATAGTTGAAAAACAAAATTATATTTTCAATTTCTTAACTATTTATTAATATAATGTGTTTTAACTTAATATAATATGATTTTTAATATTAATATAAATGATGATGTGACACCAATAAATTGATATTTTAGTGTGGGAATTAATGGTAAAGTGGTTCAGTATAATTAATCAATGTATTAATGACGTGACACCAATAAACTAAAATTTCATAGAGGGTTAAAGATGGTCTAACTTAGGCTTTTAAGAAATAAAATAATAAGTTGTCATAAGAAAGTTATTCAAAAAGTAAGTCGTTCATAAATGAAATAACGACTTACTTTTTGAATATCTTACTTTTTGAATATCTTTCTTATGACAACTTATTATTTTATACCATCAAATGGTTTAGTGGAAGGGGGCATGTTTTTTCATAAGAGGTCTCCGGTTCGAATCCTTCTTTGGCATATTTGAGAGTGGCTATAGGTGTTTGAATCCTTTCTTGGCATATTTGAGGGTGGCTATAGGTATTTAATTTGGGTGATGATCTGTACACCTATACCACAAAACATGTTTTAAGTTGTTGTATTGTACGACAACTTAAATCATGTTTAGTGGTGTATGGCTAAAAATTTGTGGTGTACTGCCCATTTAATTTCCACCTATGATGGGTTTAGATGGGTTTTTCCCTCTAGATGTCAAAAATCTATTCTGTAAGAGGCTCCTTCCGAAATTCGCTAGTAATTCACACCCTTACAAAATATATATATGTATATTACAATATAGTGAAGTGATCAAGTGAGAACCAAAAATAAGGATGAGAACTATGAGAACCATTAAAAAATCATCTTTTTTTTTAAATATCCATTTTTTTTATACTTTCACTTTTATTTTTTCTCCAAGCTTTTCATCCTCTTTCTCTCTCACTTCGAGATTCACAAACTCCGATCACCGCATCCTCCAAGGGCGAAGCCCGTGCGGCTAAGGGCTACACCCGTACCGTATCCAACCATCGTGGCCCATCAAATCCAAACCATTCCTAAATGCGTCCGGTTTCCAACCCCTCTATAAATGCCTTAAGGTTTACGACCGGTAAGAGCGAAACCCCCCCGAAACGGCGTAACCGTTCAACTAAGGGTTATGCCCGTACCGTCTCCATCTGTTTTCAACTCATAACCCATTGAAAAAAAAGATTTTTTTTTTTTGGGATGAGTTTTTATTATAAAAAATTCAAAAAATAAAATCAAAAATCAAAAAATAAAATTAAAAAAATAAAAATTAAAAACATAACAAAAAGGGAAAAGAGAGAGGGGAAATAGGAGTTCTCATAATTCTCATCCTTGTTTTGGTTCTCACGTTAACCCTACCCTATATATATCTATATATCTTTTCTTTATATTATTATATCTGACTAAGAGAGGACATGGAAGATCCTATGTGATATTTTTATTTAGATGACAAATAAGATTTTTGTTTAGTTGTAATTTTTTCAAATATTTGGTATTTTTTTCATGCCATGTAGATTATTAATTATAATTATTAAATATAATATATGAAAGATCTTATGTAAATATAACAATATAAATATAAAGATATAGATATATCCATGATTCAAAATCGATATGAAGATTACAAATATATAAATATACAAAATAAAGATTTATATTATAGGTATAAAATAAAATATAAATATAAAGATATACATATGTCCATGATTTTTTTATTTAATCTTCTGCTTTTTTTTTCTTTTACTTTTAAATAAGATTAAATAATAATAATAATAATATTTATATTTGGTCAGCTAATTACCAAAATCATAATTTCTTCTACTTTTTCATCTAAAGTTTTGAACTCGATCGATACCTTGATCTTCAAATTTGATTTTAGGCAATAGCAACTTTTTTTTTTTTTTTTAACAGCAATATTTTCATTTGTTTATTCAATTTTCTGATTTGAGATTGATGTATGTTTTTTTTTTATGTATTGTCATGCATTAATTATTGTCGAAACTCTACACAGTGACTATTAAATCATGATACTTGTGATATTTTTAAGATTCTTAATGAAGTAAATGTATTTCAATTCATGATCTTTTTCAATAGATTGGTTTTGATATATTCCCGAAGGTTTACTTTGTTTTATAATTTATTGTTTTTTGTATTTTTTATGTCATCGTCTTGGTAATATTTGTTGACTGAACTCAAGATGTGAACACGATTAATGGTAATGGTTATTTATAATCTTTATTTATATTAGTTGTAACTTATTGATTATGCAAGATATATACCTTATTTTTCAGGCATGTTTGCTAGGCTTTATATATGTTAATTTAGTTTAAAGTTGACAAAACAAGTTTTTTTTTTCTTTTTGTAATTTATTGTACTTACATTATCTTTTTGTAAAGTTTATGGGTAAATAATACAATTAACTTTTTTTAAAGTGTTAAATCATTTATCTTTAATTATCTTTTATTATATTTCAATGGTAATACATATGATTTGATTAATCATTTGATAAAATAACACTCATAAGTAAGTAGTAATTACTTAATTTTTATGTTGTTTCCGTCCATCGGACGGGTATAATCTAGTATTAACTAAAGAGTAGATACCGAACCTCTCTAAGGCCTTCCCGAACCTACTCTTGAACCTCAACAAACCTCTATTTCTTTCCAAACCACCCTCATTTATTTTAATTTAAATAACTTAAATTAAATAAATACTATATATAAAATATAAAAAATCAAAAATATTACTTTTTAAATTAAAAATAGCCTCATATGTGTTATGGCCAATTGGCCATATATGGCTAAAAAATCTTTATTATTTTTTGCAATTTGAATTTTGGACCGATTATCACTTTTAATCACTAAACTAAAAAAATAGCAAAAAAAACCCTCAAACTATGTTTTTTTTTTCTTTTGCAATTTTCGTCACCGTGACTAACTTCGTTACTTTTCTTCCATTAAGTTGTTCACGTGAGAAACATGCAGGGGTATTTTTCATCCTTCCATCTCTTCTGAAACGTGCAAAACATGCCTACTTCAGGGATGAAAAGTGTAATTTTCCCAATAATCATCATCATCATCATCAATCAATTTGTATCCGTGTATCTATATTTATATCCGTATCTATATCTATCTATCTATCATCATCTATATTTAACAAACACCAAAAAATACAATACATATGTTATATACATTTGCGAAGCAGATGGTTTGTGGAAGAACGGTTATGGATGATGTGGTGGATGGCTGTGGTGGTGGGGTATTGCGGCTATAATGGTGGTGGCGGGGTGGTTGGGTGATGTGGTGGTCAATGAATAGAATGAAAATTAGGGCTTTTTGATTTTGGGGAAGAATACTACCATTTCTTTCTTTTTTATTTTATGTTGGGTAAATTACACTTTGTTATTATCAGATGTATGTATCTATCATCTCATATATCTATATATCATCATTTGTTATTGGACATGGCTTGGATGATGTTGACTACATAATTTTTTAATGCAGTTACCTTGAAAATCAGGGAGGCATTATATTACTCAGGGAGACATTTTTGTAATATATCAATCATCCATTTGATCTGTGTGTGTGACTGCATCTATCAATTTTGCAGTCTGCTGCATAATTGATTTTCCCTTTGTTATTTGTTATTGTTAGAAGAAATATTTTTGATTTGTTTGTTAAGATGTGATATGTTGTGTTGTTGTTGTTATTGATGTTGATGATGATATAGACATACAGATACATATATAAGTTGATGTTGATGGTAAATGATGAAAATACCCCCACGTGTTTCTCACGTGGGCAACTTAACGGTAGAAAAGTAACGAATTTAGTCACGGTGACGAAAATTGCAAAAAAAGAAGAAGCATAGTTCGAAGTTTTTTTTGCAATTTTTTGAGTTTAATGATTAAAAGTGATAATCGGCCCAAGTTCAGAGACGAAAAGTGTAATTTACCCATTTAAAAAAGATGCTAACTGGCTGGTCATTAGCAATGACGGAATGGATCTATCCAAGTATCCAACCGTCAGGGGTGGCCTCGGGGAGGGGCAAACCGACCACCATCCCGGGCCCATTTTTTAGGAGTACAAAAGAAAACAAATTTTGTTTATAACGTTAGTCATTATCTATATATAATCTAAATTTCAGTTGAGTTTAGAAATAAATTTTACAATAAATAATCTATTATATATAATTGAGTTGAATTATACTCAATTTTTTATACTCAATTTTATAATAAATAATCCATTATATATAATTTAGTTGAATTATACTAAAATAATAACATTAATCTTGCAATAACTAATCCATTCTCTAAATGAAAATAAACAATCCATTAATAATATGCATTTACATTAATGCATTTACATTTTTTAAGTTCATTAAATTATTTAAAAAAATATATATGTATATATTTAAATTTCAATACGAATACGTAAATAATAATCTATACAATAACAATATAAGTATTAAATATTGTCACACTTATTGGATGTCATCTATGTGACACTCCGCATTAATATGGAGTAACCGACCGTTTCCAAAAAGCTCTTCCTTCTGCTATCTTCTTTTATCGATTCAAATGTTCAATTGAATGGAAGCATTTATGGAACTATTAGACTGCCAAAACCAATCATCTTTGTTGATTGAAGGGGCAGCGGTTACAAGACATGTATATCTATATATACCAAGATGCATGCATTGGTTGGTATCATATAGGTCGAAGAAAAGCAAAGCAAAGATGGGAATGAACCTGGGTGCAGCCAACGCCATCTATTTGGGTGATCTGAGGGAAAGTTTTACTGGACCTGTTACGGTCATGATTTGCAGAAAGCGGGATGTTACAAACGTCAACGGAAGATTCATGAGCATTTCATGTATGGTTTTTATATATTGTTCTAGGCTTATTGAGTATACTTTATATATATGTTGTTTCATCCATGCATGTTGTTATCTTCCAATTTCTTTAATTTAACTTATTTATGTTCTAACAGACGGGTTTCCAAATGCTCATCAATATCAATGATGATGAACAACTGCATTCAGGCCTGGTAATGTGTCTCCTTAAAACACATGGCTTCAAATCTTAATAGTATTGTCAATGAGTAATTGTTATCATTATCAACCTCTATAACTAATTGCTACTAATATTCTCTCTACATAGGTCCTTTCACGCATTTTCTGAAACATGTTATCCAAGGCATGCCCAGTCGTCCGGATTGTCGACTATGGGGGTGCAAGATATAACGTCCATGTGGAAGCTGGTGAAGGCTACCTTACCAGATTATGTGGTCCAAATTAGAACTTATTTCTACAATCTATCAAAGATGAAAACATAACAACACTATGCTTCACATGGAGAAACACAACAGAATTTAAAGTCAGTAGTTTCAACTTTGTTGGTTTGGATGTTAGGATGCCAAACATACAACATACATGTTTACGGTTCCACGATTTTTGCCCTCTTTTCATTGACATCATTAAATATATTGTTGCCTTTCTGAATAACACAACATTGTAGGATTTACCACAAAGCTTACAAGTTTTGAGGAAAAAAAATTTTAGAAATTAATTTTGCAATAATTGAGTTTGTAGGGTTAATAATGGTATTTTACATGTGGTTGTAGGGTTAAAAATGAGATTGTACATGATGGTTATGAATGCAATTGATATTTAATGGGGTTCACGATAGTCATATTAATTTGTATGTATGACATATATAATTGAATTATTGTATTCATTGATAAATTTAAATTGAACCGTACAAAATTTTGATTACTTAAATCAAGTGGCAACAAAGTTATCATCTTTCGGTTTGTCATAGCATTTTTTATATATATATACATTTTTAATGTTACAAAGAGTTTCTTTTGAATTAAACGTTTATGATGTGTGTTACTTATGAGTATTAAACTGTATTTGACATTATATATGTCTAAAACTTTGATATGTAAAAAAGCCTATTATTAAGCTCATTAAATAAGACTTACAACCCAATAATATATTAACTATCACCAATACATTCAACTACAAACTAATTGTTTTCCTCTTCCACTATCTATGTTTGTTTACCCGATACAAATACACTTTCATCTACATGAAACGCGCATTACAAACCTATCCTCAAAAACGATCATGGTCGTGCATCGCACGGGCTTTAAAGCCTAGTATATGCAAAGATTAAATATGTCAACACTATTATTATTATTTAATATCTAGCATCTAACATCTAATCTAACCTATATAATAGACGTACAGGTTTTCTAAAAAAAAATTAAATAAGTAATATCATATTGTACATTTATAAAGTATTTATAATATATCTTCTTGAACCAAGGTGTATCAAGAAGCAAGATGAAGGAAACCATAAATTTTATTAATGTATTTAACAAACATTATAATATAGGGATTATTTTTTTAAAACGGGCAGTCGAGTAGTGACATCAAGGAACACCCCACTATACAAGAGTGAGACCCTGCTAATTTCACTCATTTCCATAAAGTTCAAGAGATGGATAACCATTTCAAGAAAAAAACCTCACAGACTTGTCACTCCAAAGAGTCAAACCTAAAACCTGTGGGTGAAAACCATGGATGCATCAACCAGTTGGACTGACATCATTTGCTAATATAGGGATTATCTAACATATGTCATAAGGGCACATCATATTGATACCTTTCACATTTTCTGAGAAAAATATTTGATGCATTAATTGCACTTTATATGTGCGCTTAGCGTATACGTTAGACAATCCCCTTTAGATATGCAGCTACAATAGAAGATAAATTCATTGACCTCAATTGTCTGTCCCATTCGGATAACATCAATCTGTGGAATAAATTGATTCCGAAAAAGATAAATCTTTTTGTGTGTAGATTAACTTGTAATGGCATCCCCACAAATGTCAACCTGTTCGGTCATGGTGTGGATGTGAACTCGTTTCATTGCACGCTTTGTAATTTAAGATCGATGATATTTCTCATTTTTCATAAATGTAGTTTAATGAAAGAGATCAGAGGCAAGATTAGCAAGTGGGTTCATCATATGATTCCTGAGGCCGATCCTAATGTCCTTGTTACGTGGGTTAAGGGTCTTCAATGCACTACTCAGACTAGAAAGATTTTTGAGGTTATCATGTTCACTTGGTGGTGGCACGTATGGAAAGAGAGAAACAATGTCTTGCATAACGGTAATCATGAGAGTATCACTAACATTTTCTACTCTATTGTTTCGAGTTCTTTTCTTTGGATCTCTAATTGTGATAGGAAGCACCATTATTGCTGGAGTGATTGGATCGCGAACCCCATGAGTAAAGAATGATTTGGCTTCTGCATTTTTTGATTCGCTTGCCTCTCCTTTTGATTTCGTGGGTGTGCTGTTGTTGGGATAACTATATGTTGAAGTGGATTCTTGGTATAGAGATGGCTGTTAATGAGTTCATTTATGTTACTATAGCGGGTTTTGAAGTTGAGAATTGTTTGGACCGAACTACTTTATCACTTTGGTTATCTTTTTTTTGTGTTTTGTTTTTGGTTGGGTCGTTCCCCAAAACATGGTTTGGACCACATCAAAAACGTCACGAAGTGAAAACCGGTGGCCCGGCTTTCGTTGATTGGAAGTTTTTCTCGTGTCTCGGGTCACTGTAATTGGCACGGGTTTTTTCCACTCTTTTTGTCGTCTTTGCAGTTAATGTCTTGAGAAGGGTCTAGATTTTGTTGCATTGGTTTTAATTCTAAATTGTATTTGTAATTGTACTTTTTGCTGCTATCGCTTTGCTAGTTTGCCTTTTTTTAATATAATTTCTGAATTTCAAAAAAAATAATTTATAAATCATTGCCTAACACTGTATGTGTGCCCACACATGTCTAAAGACGGGTATATATGACTATAAAGTAAATAAATAGGTTTAGAATATTAAACTGTTAAAGTAGATATAATAATCATAACTAGTAATTATGCAAATTACTTCCTCTATTAATAGAAAACTGAATGAACAGTAAACAACAAGTTTCACAGCGCAATGTACAACTGATTTTTCTTGGTTGGCGTGGTATATGGTCTTTCTTTTAATTGAAAGGTCAGGGGTTCGATCCCCAAACCCTCAATTTATCACTTATGAAGCGAAGGTAATATCATATTGTATTCTTCACAGATGCCACCGGCGAAGACTCGGATTTCCGGCAAACATTCACCCGACTTTTTTGAAGTGAAAACCGTCATCACTCTTACTGTATCTCTCTGTACTTTTTGAGTTTAACATAGAAGTAATCACCATACCAAGGGAATGTCATCCCCTATTCTTTGATTTCATGCGCCTGGATTCTTTAAAATCACAGGTTCTATCTCATCGGAAGTCTCAATACAAGGGTTATTATTAGGTATTGTGTTCTGATTTTATTGTACTTGATTTCTTAAAAATGATCTTTAACTTTTCAAATATTGTGCATCCGAATAGTTATTCACTAATTTTTGTTATTTATTCTTCTCTGTGACCGATAAAAAAAAAAAAAGGTTAAACTTTCAAGAACCCTAATTTTTTTTAAAAGGGGTTTTCTTTTATTTTGGTTTTGGGGTAATTTTTTCTATCAAGGTATGACCATCAGATGAAAAAGAAATATGGGTTTGTCCGTATTTCTTTTGGGTTTGTATACGCATTAGATGGAGAAAAAATATAAATCTTAACTCTACATATATATATATATATATATATATATTCTTTATATATATATATGTATATGTATGTATATGTATTGTGCGTATGTATATGTATATGTATACTTTCAGGTTTTTTAAAATGGGTTTTGTTTAATTGTTGTGTGAAGCTTATAAAAGTGCCATCTTTGTGTTAGAATAATTTTTGTTGAATTTCTCCGTGTGTGTGTGTATATGTATATGTATATGTATATGTATATTTTGGGTTGTTTTTTTTTTTATTTTTTATTTTTATAATTGGGTTTGGTTTAATTGTTGTCTAAAGATTAAAAAGCTGTGAACTTTGTGTTAGGATAATTTTTGATTGGTGTTGACCTTATGATGATGATGTTACTAATGATGGTGGTCATGCTAAATATAGATTATGATTGTACTAGAATGGGGTCAAAAACTTGAATAAGATGTATGGGATAAATTAGAAACTACATATGGTCCTAAATCTACTTATCGTTACCAACATGAAGCAACATCACAAGTAGCAGGTAATTGTCCCTCAAATGTCCATACAATATTATAATTAACTATGATTCATGGGACTAACAATTATGGTATGGTAGGAGTAGGACTCAAACTTACGGTAGTTTTTATCTTCTCGGAATTCATTACACGTTGCTGCTTCTTTTTTCTTTTTTTTTTTTTTATCATACTTTGGAGTTTGGAGTACTCATTTAGAGATAAAAATGTTCGCAAAATTGATAGATTGCTTGCAATAGGAATCTGGTAAATTGAATACCTTTATATATCGGTTACTTATTACAGATGTTATAGACACGTCTTTTGCATATCGTTTTTTTTGTTGCAAAAAATGTTGCAGACACATGTAATATTGTATATAGTTTGTTTTTGCATGATGCATACTCTCAAATCTAAATTTCTTCATCACATGCTTTGTGAGACAGGTTATTTACTCTATCTAAGTCCACCCCTGTTTTCACCCATTTAGTTATGTTATTCGGCTACTCAATGAGTTAGTCACATGTTTTTCTATTCAATTAGTTGATCATAACTTGATTTTTGAGGTCACTTTTTTTCAGGTGGTATGATATCTTCCAAACTGCCTGGTCTATTCCCAGGAAGGACACTGTCTTTGGCATTACTTAATGTGGCCGGTGGTGGCTGTAAAATTCTTCCAAAGGTACAAGTTTTGTCGATTGATGAACAAATTTTGAATAATATATGATACATTTAGCAATTGAACGCTCCATTAGAAAAAATAATCTGGAGATTGGTTATCATAAACATCAATGCATGTTCATGAAAGCTTCTTTTTGTATCTTTATTTTTTCTATATATCTTTTTTTGAGAAGTTGCCATAGTTCTTAGACCATTCATGATCCAGTATGCAAACTGTCTTAAACTGTTTCAATAATATTCTGTCTATATATTGTATTCTAAACTTTCTTCCACTCTCACCTCTTGCTGCATATCATTTTTGCTCTTCAAACAAATAACACTTATTCTCTGTTAATTTAAGCTTAGGATTGTAGGATGCTGTCAAATAGGGCTGCTGGTCATGTTTGGTCTGTAGCATTTTCTGTAGTTCATATTAATTTCTATGTGTCAAACGTTAATGGTTATGCATTTTATCTTATTTTTCATTTTAGAAATATCAGCCACTATGAATATGGGTCTCAACATGTTCTATGTAACAGATTCCATTGGAAGTCGGTTACATTCAAAAGTGAATGACTCAATTCAACACAGGATGACTGGTTGTCATTGTGAAATTTGCAACACTGCTGTAAATCCTGTGAAAGTTGTGCCCTTTCAACAATAGTAAACCAGAAGTGATTCGGGTTCAACTCCATGATTGATCCGTTTGGTGTCGAAACACTCGAGCTCCCTGGTGCTCATTGAACCGACTTCTGAGGTAATGAGGTATACCCATTTGTCTTGGTTTTTATAGTCAATATTAAATGCTAGAAATTATGGCGTATTGGTGTTGCTTTGCGACTACTTATTCTACTACCTTCGATCATGTTATCTTGACATTTAGAAGAATCAGGCATATAATTAATTTGAATGCCTTTAGATGGCTGATTAGATGGCATAGCTACTCCAAAATATTGTACCAGTAATAATGTGACAAAGTACCAACATATGTCTGTATATGTACACTGATACATTAACATTATCATCTTAAATGACTACTGAAACCTTAACATTATTAATGTTAACGTCACTAACGTCTTCATGTCACAACAGGTGCGCTACGATGGCAACAAAGGGCTTAGCATCGCAGAAACTAAAAGACGTAGGACAGCCTCTGTTAATATTTCTCTGTCTTTTTGAACAATGCATACTAAGCCCAACTTTTGTATCAAGTTTCTGTATACTAAATCAAACTGGTATGTGTAACTCAGAAGTTGCAGCTTCTATCTTTTGTAATTCACCCAACTTCTGCATAGGATTTACCTTAATGATATATCTTTTGTAATAGATAAACAGTACTAGCCGTAATTGCCAAACACTGAAGCCTCGCAACGCGAGGCTGTGAACCTCCTAGTTGAACATGATATGAATACCCACAATTTTCATTTATGTTATATATGCATTTTATTCAAAACACAAAGTTTGTTTTAGATTTTCAAAAATTTTAAAATTAGAATATATATATATATATATATATATATATATGGAAAGGTTATATTAGGAACCCCTAAAAGGTCAGGAACCTTTAGGAACTTTTTTAAAATTAAAATTAAAAGGGTATT
>JAOXNX010049540.1:0-12678 GCA_028566075.1 Solidago caesia | reverse complement strand
CAAGAAATTTTAATCGAAACCAACATGCGTTAGTTGCCCAAGAAATTTTAATCCAACAGCAAATAGATACATCTTCAAAGCATGCTTCATTCTAGAATCTTTCGGCTTTATGAAATTCCTCCAATTGAAACCCCCTTTTTTAACTTCATGTCTACAACACCTCTAACTTCTAATACCACCACTTCTTAATATCCTTATTTGCATCCTTAATAATAAAAGCTACAGCCTTTTTGCTACAGCAAAAAACTTGCATTTTAAGTTAAAGAACACAAGTTCAATTACCTGAACAACATCCAGTAAGACTGGCCATTCCACTGAACAACATCCAGTAAACTAAAAAACTTCTTCAGTGACTGGTGCACATTTCACTGAAGCGTCATTCTGGACCTGAAATTGGACATTTCATTTCAGTCCAGGTTTCCTTCCTGCAGTTCAGATTTCCTTCAATTTACAGAGGGTTGCTAAAAAGAAGTTCAGAATATAAAAAAGAAAAGAAAAGGGAGCTTCAGGTTACATGTTTACTGAGGGGCTTCAAGTTTACTGAAGAACTTCATGTTTACTGAGGAGCTTCAGTGAGTCAAGTCTTGATCAGGAACAACCATCACTGATACAACTTCAGTTAGCAAATGGTCAGTGAACAATTCAGTCCACTTCATTCCAGCAGCAGATATGACCAGAAATTGTTTAGAAATTGATTGACCAGAAAACTTGCTTATGCAGATATGACCAGCATCAGATATGACCAGAAACTTGCATAAATTTCTTTTTCACTCTTACGGCTCACAAACTCGAATTTACTTCACTATTTGACTTTAGCTGGATGCACTTCTCAAAGCTCAAACTACAATATTTGCTATGTGAAGATTCAAACATAAACCTTCCATTCGTTAACCATACAACAAAAATAGTAAAAATGGATATAATCAAGATGAATGCAATGTATAATATTCGTTAACCATCACCAGTATCTACGCCAGTAGTAAAAATGGAATTTAAAGTATTACCTTTACCAACAAATGGAAGTTAAACACCCCTATAAACACCTAAGATTTGGAAGATTAAACAAAAACCAAAAGAGGCAACAACTTAAACCAACAGCTATGAGAGAACAATAGTATAACCTGTATAAAGGCCTGTCTGGCATTGGTGGATCATCAAATGAATGAGTTTTCTCTGTTCAAAAAAAAAAATGAATGAGTTTTCTTTTCATGTTTTTTTTTTCATCTTGAGAACGGATACAACGCCTTATAGTCTGCACCAAATTTCTGCTTCCCTCTATACGCTCAAGTTGATTCCCTCTATACACTCAACATTCTGCAATAAATTTAAGTAATTTGGCAATCAATAAAAGTTATTGATAATCTCATCACGCTTAAACCTATTAGTTATAAAGATATTATAAACCTACAAATAGAAACTAACCAATTTAAGAAACTTATATAAGAACTGATAGTGAATATCAAAGGTACATTAATGCACCTATATTAATAAGAGAACAAAGGGACAACGGGTTAAGTAGCAACTGATTTCACTCATGAGTTAGTTTGGAAGATAAACCTCAATGCATAAAAGTACAACTACTGCTTTGCTTGCATGTATGTGACAATGAAAATGTACAAAGAAAATTTAAACATATGTCTCTACATATGGCCTGAACATTAGAAAATTTACATGTGGATTGTTATTAAAAGAAAACATTTGTTAGGTGCAAATCTTACGTGAGTGTAATTTAGTTAAACAGTGAAACTATATATAATAACTCCAAAAAAGCAACTACAATGAAAGCTTGATGAGGATATTTTAAACTTGCTAGATTAATTCACGAAGGCAAATCTCTGTATTGCTATATAGACTTTTCTAACCCAATGCGTTTTTCATGTTACTCAAACCGCATGACCGCCCCCCATATGACCAACTCTACTAAAAATAATGCTCGAATACCTCAGTCATGCAAGACACATGACCATACTCTATTAACGCGTGAACTTTAGCATAGCTTTTTCCTACGTGCCACTGCTCAGCCACACCGTCTTTAGGACCCAAGTAAAATATAATAATCCAATTATAAGGAACCTGAGGACATATTGTTTAATGGACTCGAGCGATCAGTAGAAAAAAAAAAGATCCAATACATAACTTCTGTTAGTGAACATATATCCAGGTGCAAATATGACACTTATAGCATAATGAACTGAGGTTGCCATCCCACTTGGAAATACCAACTTATAGTCAACAATTAAAACCTGTGAAAGACCAAATGAAATATTATTCAATTTAAGATGATGCAGTGAGCAAAGTATATTCAAACCTTAAAAGCACATATGATTAAGAGTAATTAACATTGCTTAAAAGTTACAACAACAGAATATTAACCCACCCAAAAATTCTTTCTTTTTCAATCTCATCCCTAAAATATAACTACCAATGTGGATTAATATAGTAAAATTAAAAAACAGGCCACATCTGAAATTAAAAGCCTTACCTCCTTTGGTAGCTCATTAGCAATATGTTTCAGCTTGTTGCTCAGGCCAATTTTCAAAATTGCAACTTGAATAAAAGCAAGAATTTCTTGTGTCAGTCACCCTTGAGCCATAAAAACGTTAGTAAGCTTCAGGGTCTTTGCAGCCCCTTTAGGAGTGGTTAAGCAATACCCCATCACATGAAACGCCGCTTTGTCTCTACATTGCTTAAATATCCATGTAAAAAGACAAGCCATGGTCAAAAGCCAAAGTAGTAAGATCCAAGTTCTTTGCCAGTTCTCTATGAAAGCCCACATCATAAAATGAGCTAGTCGATTGCTTAACCAAGAATACAACCTGGTAAGATATAAGCACAAATAAAACTTCTGACAGACAATTTAAACACAAATCTGATAATGACCATGCGATTTACTACTTGTTAACCTGAAGATATAAAATATATATACTACCTCTAGCACAGTGAAAAATCGGAAGAGTGCCCATGTATCTTCTCCCTTTCTATCCTTTCCAAAATGATAAAGATGGGACTCTTTTGACAATCATACCTGTGCAGTATGCTCTGCCAATTGTTTAAAAAGTAACTATGTAACAAACACAACGTATAGCAGAATTCCTTTTGCCAACCATCCACAACATACTCATATTTCCATACCACATGCTAAACTACTCTTAGAAGCCCATCACTGCAACCCCCACAAACATTCTGTCATATTTTAATGTACCCAATATTCATGTAATATTCCATACATCTATTTCCAAATTTGCCAATATATTCAAAGTACCAGAATTCCTTTTCCAAATTTTAAATATCATAGACACAAACATAAACCAACAAATCATAATGGAGTTCCAAGACATACAAAACATAAACCAACATAAAAGAAACACCTCAATATACCAATTCTACCCACCCTTCATACATGCACCTTAATACATGCTATGTGCTTGCAGAATATGTGCAGTAAACAAATCAAACATGGGCCTAAATTTACTACCAACATCATATTTCTGCCATGCATTATAGTACACAAAAGTAAAACTCTATATATAAATATAATTCCATGCTTAAATAACAATGAAAAGATTGATAGTTAAACAACAATCAATTTATGTATTATGCAATCCACCTTCAAAATAGTTTATCACTTGCAAGTTGCAACAACCAAAACTGACAATAAAATCATGAAGGATCAAGTTCAGACAATAACACATATACATGGATTCAAAAAAAGAGAATATTACTAAAGACGTACTGCGAATACTCAAGATAGCATGTGTTTAAAAATGACGCATTTAAAACCTTAATCAAATAACCAAAAACATCACATCTCAACCTTAAATCTGTTAAATGTGTATGCCACATATCTTATAAAAATCAATAAAATGCATAAGTATACCTTCATATTGGCTGCCATGTACTTGAAAAAAACCAATCTGTAAACAAACGCTTTATTTTTCTAAGGTTCAAGTAATATGATTTCCATGGTTTATGCATATGATAGGCACAGAGTTGTTAGCACTTCTTAAAGCAACATCTGATCAGAGAGGCAATCTTAGTTATAAACAAATATAAAGTGCATCAAAATAGCTTGTGTTAGCCTTACAGGATGTTCATAAGTATTTGGCCGTAAAAGGACTAACTTAACATGAAAGAACTAATTAGTAAAGACTGAACTGACGGTTGAAAACACTCACATATTCAATATATGCCTTCTAGAAATGGGAACCATGTCTGTAACTGGTCCAAATTAGTGAGACCCTGCACTATGATAACAGCTATGAAGAACAAAATTCTAAGAATAACACATGCAAAAACCACCACGACATTCCCGATCCATCTGCTTAATCTGAAGATGCGGAAAATTAATAATAAGAATATTATTAAAAAAATTTGGTACATCTATTTTCTCCTCTTACCCACACCCACAATATTAAAGCTAACAACTTTTTATCAATGTAATACACTTTTAACCCATGGTTTTGTGCTATAAGCTATACCTGATTTTTGAGCTTGCCAACCACCTCATGCTCTAAGACCATCTTGTTCTCGATCATCTCCATCATCTTATATAAACCAATTAATAAAACCAATGATTCAGAGAACATATGTGAAACCTGTGAAACAAAACCATGGATTAGAGAAGTTCAAACTTTTTAAGAATATTCAAACTTTTTATCAAACACTTGGCATACACAAAAACATACCTCATATATCTCGAATAAACAATAATTTTAAGAATATTCAAGCTACCCTAGAAATTCAATGAAAACGGGAGTAGAAAATATGAAGTTTAGTTCATGGAATAGCTACCGTAGTATCCACGACCCAAACTGAATTTGAGTTCTGATTGTATGAGCATTTAAGAAGAAAAAGTTCATGAAAAAATTTAGTCCATGAAAAAGTTTAGTTGAAAAAATTTACCAGGTGCCCACCAAATATTTAAGAAGAAAAAAAAGCTTTTGAAACATACCTTTTCTTCATCATCTTCATGTTCAAGATTTAAACATACCTTTTCTTCATCATCTTCATCATCTCAAGCACCGCCATTTTTCCAATCTCTTCTATAATAATACAGTACATGTTAATTAAATACCGATTCAGCTCTAACAACTTATAAATCTATCAGATCTAAATATATAGATATATACAGCCTATATATCTATACTAAAATAGTGAAGGGAAAAGAGATGGACCTGAGAAAAGTATGTGTATGCAAAGCGAGAAGATATAACATGGAAGGAAAATAAATCCCTGGAAATCGAACAGAAGAAAACAAAAATAGAGAGCAAGACTTTTTAACCAATCTAAACACACCAGTTTGTCGCCACTGTTATAACTTATAACCCAACATTCACTTCCATGAGATTACATACCTTTAATTGCTTAAAAATCTTCAAAACATGAACTACTTTTCGGATTAAAAAAAATAAACAATAAAAAAAGAAGGAAAAACAACTAAGATTGTGGATTTTAAAAACAAATTTACCCTCTCATCAAGCAATACCGTATCAGATCTCTCATCAAGCAACACAATCACCCACCACATATAAAACACAATCTGGTATTTCAACAACAACTAAAGAAGCATCGTATCCACATATATAAAAACATCAGCATATATAAAACATCAGCATCGTCATCATCGTCATCATCAACATATATAAAAAAACAACAACTATATAAAACACATATATAAAAACATCAGCATCGTCATCATCAACAACAACTAAAGAAGCATCGTATCCACATATATAAAACACAATCACCCACCACAGGGACAATTTATGTACTTCACCCATATTTGAAAGCGCGAAGGTGCTATAGATTTCAGGGATTCAATTTTTCATCTGATGTAATGGAAAGGAGGGAAATGAAATTTGGGGTATTTGAAGAGAGAGAAGGAAGAGAAGAGAGAAGAGACGTGAAGCTTCTTATGGAAGCTTTTTCATGAAAGCTGTCGGATTTTAATTTTCAAAACCCCCGCCCATTTTTTACACTCCTCTAATCCCCATTTTATTATACATATATACATTTATATATTATATTTATTTATATTAGATATTTAGATATATATATATATATATATACACGCTGATGTAATCGTGACATAAGAAAGGCCTTGTGGCAACTTGACTGCGTGACACATCTGCGTTTATGACGTCGTCAGAACATCTCCTCTAGTATAGAGGAGATTTTATTTATAATATTTTATCTAAAATGAAGACAATTTGACTTTTTGGCTGGGCATACGCATGCCATATAAACCAAAATGAGATGGTGTGGATATTATTTATTTATTTTTAGATAAGATTACACTACATGACTAGAACTCCACTTAAGTTCTTTCAAAGTTATAAATTATGAGAGAAACAAAATAGTATAGCCCTTTTTTTATATGTTGAAAGACCCTTAATTATGTTTGAAACCTTTTAATTGTTTCAAGTTTACTAACTTTAAGGATTATCTTAATCCATATTTGTGATAGTTATTAACACTTGAAAAAGCATAGCTAGACTCCATCAACGCCACGTCTGCTTAGAGGATAGTTATTGAAGTACATTGTTACAACTTTCTAATGAGGCTGTCAATAACATGCATAAAAATGTTGTACTTTCTATATAAAAAGTTTACCCCTAAATTTTATGATAAAAGTACAACAGTTTTATGCACGCTTGGGCTGTCATTAGCAAAACCCTTTTATAAACTACTAGATTTTATAAATTTATATCTTTACATATATAAACTTCATCAAGTCCATAAAATAATTGATCATAGATCAATCGGTACCCACATCTGTAACACATGGGTCAATGGAGTGATTTTGCTAAGGAAAAAAGTCTCATGTTCCAGACCATTGTTTTCGCGCCAACAATCCAACAAAAAAGCAAAGTATGCCCGATATTCAAGAACACTGAGTAACTGACTCAGAAATATAAAGCTTTTGAATCCTTAGGGCAATCAGGTTCAAGTTAAGCCCGAACAACTTGTTGGTTCCCAGATTTGCACAACTTATGAACATAAAGTAAATGACAGTAAGTAAATAACAGAAAGTAAAGAACACAAACTAGTTAACCAATTGTATGATGTATTAATATATCAATACATTAAACGGCGATACAAATACACTTAGTAAAATGTAAAGCAATTAAAATTTACACTTAGTAATTTTCTTGGACCAACCAACAAGGAATGTCTTCACCAAGTGTTGCATTTTATAGTGAAGGAGAGGTAATAGGTTCTGATAGTTGGATGTTGACATGAGAGAGGTTGTTAACCATCCATTGATGGAGTACATCTTCAATTAATGCTTCTGAATTATCCTGTTGTTGTTTTGCCATTTTAGGTGAAAGGGAAACCTGTACGTGGACTTACACATTCTTGTATTTATCCCAAAGAGGATACAACATATCACATGTCATGTTGATCGTCAGAATTCTGGTACATTGGGATCATGTCTTCTCTTTCACTTTCGCGCTCATTTTTGACTTACAAGTTGTGGATAAAATTAACATATCATCTTCTAAAATGGCTCGCTGATGACTCATTGAGGACACACCCCAGCGACCAAGTCATTATCAGCGAATCTTGGTCCTAACAATCTCCCCCTATTTGTTGAGGAGGACTTGCTGAATAATCTTCTTGAACATACAAGATTTTTATGACTTGTTGGATTGCTGTCTTGAACTCACAAGAATTGAAGTCATAGATTTTCAAAGTAGCTCCTTGAATATATCACTTAGATGAATTTACAAAAAAAAATATGAAAGCAAGCTACATCTATACATTTGCCTAACTAATCCTATATAGATTCTTGTTTTGCTAGGATGTAGGTAGGATCGTTTTGTCTTTCTGGCTTCATCAGCTATTGATCAAGAAGGGAGATGATCTTCTGATCATTTGTTGTCATTATACATCCTTTGCGGAGATCCCACAAAAATTTAGTAGAAGCCTTTGAGATGTCAGCATCCCTCAAAAATAGTTGATGGCCATGAACGTTTGTGAAATACACACCTTGACTCCTTTCATCGAACATGCCATCAACAAAGTTTGCTCCTGGAGGCAGTGAGAGGTTGAGGGCAGTAGTATCACCTTCGACTGGTGGCATAGCTGAGGAGCTGAAGAGAGTGGTAGGAGCAGATCTCTTTGCTGGCAGTATTGGTGGTAGAGGAGGCCTTTGTGGAGCATTGAACAGCGAGTCCTTGATCTTGTATTTTCTTTCAAGCCTCTGGACTTTCTTCAACTGTTCCTTGCATATTTCTTGTAGCTGGTTGAAGCTGGGAGTTTTCTTGTCCTTGATTAATCCGTATACTTCTATCCATTATGAAGGACCAAGGCTCGTAGTATTCACACCATCTGTCTTTAGCACTCTGTCTACACCTTGTCTGCCTACCTGAACATTTGTACTACGCTGAGTCTTAAATGCCTTTACAGCAATGATAGTCTCTGGCCTTTTGCGAAGACCCCTGGTGCTGAGAAACAATTGTTTTCCTTTAGCATAGTTCTCAGTCACCTGGGTTCTTTTTTCAAAGTACTCCTTCTCTTTCCTCTTCAGTGCTTCCACTACGCTGAACTACTGAGCTATCATCTGATCCTCAGCATCAGCAAACTGCATTTCTTCATTCGCTATTGTTTCACTGATAAACTTTAGAGATTGGGCTTCCTCCTGCTGTTTTCTCATGATCTCTTCTTAGATAGCAATTTCAGCAGGAGTGATCCCAGTGGCCGCAGTTTCCAATACGCTGAATAGCTCAGGTTTAGCAGTGGGACTAGTCTGGACAACTGCTTTTTGTACTGTTTTCTTTTTTTGTTGAATAGCAGCTGTGGGAGTATTGGCTTTGGACGAATCAACTAAGAGGGTCTTCTTTCTTTGTTGTCTATCTTTTTCTTCCTCCTCTTGTCGCTGAGCCATATCTTTTAGCTCCCAGACTAATTGAGCATCTGTTGGATCACATTGAGAAGGCTTTGACACAACAGACTTGCCTTTTCTGGCATTTAAGCCTCTAGCGTGCGTTGATATTCACCAGCATTAATGGCACGCTGGAAGCTGTCTGTGGCATAACTCAAAGGCACAGAGGTGCCTGTTTCTTCAGTTGTTGGCACAGACTCAGCAGCTTCTTCATCTTGCTCCCCCTCAGCACATGCTGGCTCCCTAACCTCTTCATTCTGTTCATCATCCCTGTGCTCCCCCTCACCACTTGCTTCTCTTTCAGAATGAGCCACTCCACCAGCGCCATCTTGTGGTTGTTCATCATCATCATCATCACCACCATTTTTATCATCATCCTTATCCTTGGGACCCTCTTCATCGGATTTCTCCCTCTTAGAAGCAGCCGAAGTATTCGTTGCTTCCATCTTGTCAGCCTTGAAGAGTCCCATAATCTCAACCATCATGGATTTCATGTTAGTAAGCTCCTTCTCCATGGTCACTTGCTTTGACAATGACTGAGTAAGCAAGAACTTGTCCTCAGCGGCTAGTGTAGGAATTGGTGGTTGGATGTTGGATAGGGCAGCGGTGAATGTGGTGAAGTCATTTTGTTGAGAGACTTGAAGAAAATGGATGGTGCGGTTGAGCTGGCTGATTTGTGCTGAGAGAAGGATGTTGGATTGGGAGAGCTCAGCAAGAGTGGGCAAACGATCAGCAGAGGGGGCCACTCTAACTAAGCTAGGATCATCGAGCTTGGCAACTTTGGCAGATAACTGGGAAGTAGCATTGCTGACACGCTTAAGACCATGATGAAGAAGGCCTTATTCCTTTTCATTGCTCTATTTAGTGAGTTGACCACAGCTACTTGATTTTTAGTAATCATGTCCACACATCCAAAGAGCAGAATCAATTCCTCCTTAACTGCACCCTGAGCTTCTTCAATCAGTTGAGCCCTATGAGCAAATAGTTCCTGAAGTAGTTTGATGGCATCAACTGTGTCAACATGCAGATGGCCTCGACGAATCGTGGTATAGCCAATCCTGTGCAATCTGCCAATAATTTCATTCAAATGGCAGACAGAAGTCAGAGTGAGTATAAGGAGGGGTTTCAGCAATGATTTTCTCATCAACATCAGAGTCATTTGTTGATGAGGTGCTAATGGTGGCAGTGGAGGATGGTGTAAAAAACGGCATGGGATTGTATGTAGGAGATGGCGGTTTTATTGGTGATGGAGGTAAGAAGCTTGGTGGTGCTGGCATTGGTGGTAATGAAGAGGTGTGAGGAGGAGTTGGAGGGCGCTTTGGAGACTCAGGAATAATGGCCAATGCCCATTCATCTACATCATCAGCATAAGAGTCACTGGTCACTTCCTCTCCAACCAGTTCCTCCTTTTCATTAAGCTTGAAAAGATCATCCTCTCCAAAGGCACTAATATCGATGCCTGCCTCTTCCTCTTCATTGACAGTATCAGCAGCATGAACTTCCTCGCTGACCTGTTCATCACTAGCTCCAACAGAAATATTATGGGTAGGGGAAAGGGGTGCCTCTGGCTCAGTGTGTTGTTGCACCAAGCCTATATCGGCAAAAGAATCATGTTCCTCACTTGGAGGAACAGATAATTCATTAAAGATGACTTCATCAGCACAAGGTTGTATGTCCTTTAGTGCCGATGATCTTTCATCAAAGGTGACATGGATTGATTCATCAATCTTTTGAATTCGGGTATTGAATACTCTAAAGTCCTTGCTGATGGATGAATATCCGACAAAGTAACCATCATTTAATAAAGTTAATGATCTCTTCAGCAGCATCACTCTTAGAATGAAGGAAGAAAGTCCAAGTGTATCATGAATATTCATCCACAATAACAAGGGTGTACTGACTCCCCCTTAGACTTTGAACATTTACAGGACCAAAGAGGTCAATGTGAAGAAGATGAAAGCAACGCTTGATAGAGTTAGCTTGCTTGGTCTTAAAAGTGGCTCTATGGCTTTTGCCTTTTTTCACAGGCACCACAAAGCATGTCCTTCTCAAAGGTGAGAGGAGGAAAACCACGAACCAAACTTCTCTTGGACAGCATGTTGATTGTTTTGAAGTTCACATGCGACATACGCTTGTGCCACAACCAACTGACTTCAGCGGCTGCTTTTGCAGAGAAGCATGTCTCGCTGTCAGTTTTGATAGGAGTGAAGTCAACCAGATAAACATCACGTTTTCTGGGAGCGACTAGTACAACTTCTTTGTTAATGTTGACTACAGTTCCCTGGTGTTTGTCTAGGATAACTTTGTAATCAGCATCACACAGTTGACTTATGCTGATGAGATTATGTTTTAATCCATTAACATAAACAACTTTAGCAAACTTAACTAACCCTTTGGTTAGTGAGTCATACCCTTCTGTTTGGCCAGTAAAGTCATCACCAAAGAATACAGTGGGACCATCGGTCTCCACGTAGTTGTCCAGTAGGGACATGGTTCCAGTCATGTGTTTTGAACATCAATTGTCCATATACCACACTTTTTCCTAGCGAACCCTGCATTAACAACAGAGAAGAGTTTAGTTTAGTTTAGGAACCCACTGTTGGGTGGGTTCATTGCTGATTGAGTTATCAGCAACTAAGGAAGGTGTAGAAGGCTCAGCAGTCAATGGGTCTTGACTGCTGACTGAAGTGTTAGCAGATGTAGACATGAGTGGTGTTGCTTGATCATCAGTTAGAGTAGCCACGCTGCTAATGGTAGAAGAAACATGTGAAGTAGAAGATGGGATAACAACTTCAATCTTTGGAGGTCTTCTAGTATTGCTGTCATAGTTTACAGCTAGATGATCTTGATCCCCACAAAAGTAGCACTTTCTATTAGAAAGATTTTGCCTTTATGTTTGAATCATGAAGTCTTGAAATTGACTAGATAAAGCACTCACTCTACTAGCAAGTTCATCAAGAGGAGAAATAGCCTTTTGCTTTTGCTATCGGCTTTGCTTTTTGGGAGGTAGACCAAGAATAAACTTACTATTCACTGGTCCATAGTTAGGAGGTGGGAGAGTCTCCATCCTTTCTTTAAAGGTCATAGATGGACCCTTATAGGTGTTTGGGCTAGACCTATGCGGCGAAGGTTAAGTGCGCCGAGGCGATGGTTGGGTTCGCTGAGAGTATTCATCAGCAAACCTTACGCGTCGATGCAAGGGTTGAGATCGCTGAACCATAGGTTGATTTTGCTAATAACAAGCATCACCAGACCTCAACCGTCGATCCATGTGCCGAGATTGGTGAGAATCAGCAATGGCATAAGCCATATGCATTCTCTGAGATACAATTTCTTCAGCGTGCTGAACCACTGGTCTAGTTCGCTGAGATATGCCGTAATCATAAGGAATTGCAACCCCACTTCTCCGGAAAGGTTCATATGCTCTAGAAGGAGTACTGAGTGGTTATGGAGTACATAATTTGTAGCCATCACTCGAAGCTTCTCCTTCAAATCTTTTGGAAGGAGAGTATTGAACCCTTCCATCGTTGGGAATCATTCCGATGATAGGAGTATCGAGAAAAGACATCATGTCGCTGCTCGATGTTTTGCTTGTATCAACAGAGCTAGAAGCTTCAGCATTACTATCTTGAGAAATGGGATGAGAAGATGAAAGAGGACTGATTTGAGATTTCACAAATGTAACATCCCGAACGTTTTAGAATTTCCGTTTCGATGCCGTTAGATTTATCGTTAGTGTTCGATAGGTCTAAATTGATGATTATATGATTTATGTGCATTTAATGATTTTA
>JAOXNX010049465.1:0-12693 GCA_028566075.1 Solidago caesia | reverse complement strand
AGTTGTGGCTGCCCCTAATACCCTTCTGGTAACCCATCACATTAAAATGAATCCAAGCAATTGGATGCCAGGCTTGAGGGTACACAAGAACCCACTTCTTTGATTGGGAGAATCACAAGATTTTTGATCTATTCTCCCATTCATTGTGCCCTAACCCTCAATCCTATTCGCATGTATCACCAATACTTGTTCGAATTCTGGTACACCGCCGTCTTTGACCCCCAACACCCATTCCATTTCTTTTACTTTAAAGAATGGGGCAAGACAATGTATCTTGAATGATACATCTTTCCCGGAGTCTCTCAATCTAGATTATCTGAATGAAAATGAGTTGCCAGTGATACCTCCCAGATCAACAAACTTTAGGGAAGTCCTACTTGAGATGGGCCAAACCGATATCACCAACGAAGTTGGGTCTCTAAAGACTAAGGGTACCATTCAAATGAAGAACCTTTCCAAATCTTGGAGGTTCTTCTTTACTCACATCGTTGAGTGTTTAGGAGGTGGATCTGGAGGGCCGGATCAGATCAACCAATCTCAACTGGAGATTGGTTACGTACTGCTTATGGAAGGGGATAAGGACAGATTTTGTTGAAATCATCTTCAACAACCTTATCGAACGACTGAAAGGTAAACGGGCACAATTTATTGCTTTCGGCCAATTTCTTTCCCTTGCCTTCAAGTTAATTCTGCGGGATCAATATGATGATCAGACTTTAGAATACTCTCCCCCAAAATTCCTTAGGAGTTTAAATTCCTTTGTATCTGGTCTAGATGATGTGGACATCCCACCTAGGATGCTTCATTCTTTAGTCCCTCCCTCCAGAAGAGTCAAAACTGGTGCAACAACACCAGTTGAGCCAGAAAGAAGACTGGGCGGGCCTCAAAACAATGAGGGACCCACCAGATCTTCTACAAGGGTGCTGAGGGTTTTCCCTACAAGAAAATCCTCTACGCAGACTTAGACTAGTGTCTGTATTCCACAAACCATACTTGAGGAACTCCCAATAGTTCCCTCAGTGTCCCCAAAGGCCAGAAAACAACATCGTCTTAGGAAATTAGCACTGACCACTGATACTAGTACGTCAATCATCCCTTCAGAATCCTCCCAACAGGGTTCTGGAGAAAGTCAAAGGGATAACCAACAGGCTACCTCCCCGATTATTCTTGTTGGTGGGGCAGGTGAATAACAAGTTCCATAAATACATAACAATTGCGTTTACGAATAACAAGTTACGAGTTTCAATTTGCTAAGCCCTGGCCGTTACTGTTACACAACACTTTCGTTCGTCTACGTATGATCAGTACGCAGGTATAATCAGATACTATGCACTTGTCAGTTACCCAAGTGAGGACTGGCCTGTCCTAAATAGCGCTATTCATAGATATCCTAGGCTCCACCCTCGTAGGGAGTTAATAGCAATTGAACAATTTCCATAATTTCCGGCACGAAGATATTATGATCTTTTAATGGTATTACGCAGATACACTGCAACCTTCAGTATAATTATGTATCAAACAATCCATATCGTAATAACACGACAGATGTAATACATTACGGGTACAATCAATAGCTCAGTTCCGTACATTACAGTTACAAACCAATAGTTCAGTTCAGTTCAGTTCATTATGTTACGGTTACACTTCCCAATTACTATCATTACATAAGCACTACTTTATAATTTATTAGTAATCTACTTTCGATGTTTATCTATAAGGTGTAGATGAGTGTAGATGAGACAAAGGGAAAACCTGTTACTACCCAACCCTCTAAAAATGGTGAAGGTATTGAAAGACAAACCTCCTCCCAAGGTCACACTGTGTATGAGCCTCATTCGCCATCATCATCCTCCAAAAAGGGGAGGGATACCAATAAAGGATCCAAACCAGATCCCAACAGAATCTGAGTCTGCATATAAAAGTCCAATTCTTTATACAAGAAGATCCTTACACTCTGAATCTGTACAAGCTGTCAATTCCCCTCTAGATCACAAGAGGAGGCACAGGCTTTTCATTCTGTTCCTAAGGATTCTTTGGTGCGACAACATCCCTTTGATGCAGGGCTACCATCTACCCTGAACATTACATTTGCATCATCTGTGTCTGCACTTGTTTATGAACAAGGGGATGATGTAGGTTACATGACATTCCTTAAGAATGTCATGCTAGCCCCATGTGCAGCAGTGGGAACCACTAGTGTTCCTCACGAAGCTGGTGAGAATACCATCACTATCTCCAAAAGTGATTCTTCATTTGATTACATGTTTGCCCATCCATCCCAAAGAGATGATCTGATGGATGTTGATAGTCGAGTTGTTGATCAATCAAAAGATCAACAAATTCCCATTGTCTCTCAGCTTGAATCAATAACTATTCCTTCTCAAGATGATGACAATATCATCATCTCTGACCCTGTACTTATGACACTCACTCTCATGAGCAATTACATTTCAACACTTTAGCCACTCACCTCCTAAAATCTCCTACTTAAACCGAAAAAAGGGATTGAAGTCTTTTGTTTCCAGAGATAATGACTAAAAGGTCAACTGCAACTTCCTTCCAAGCTGCCACAATCTCACTTTAAGATGTGGTGGGATAACTCACTAAGCTCAAATCAACTATTACAGTTGAGAGTTCAAATCTGTCCACAAGCTTGGAAAATGTTCTAAAGAACAAGGAATTGATGGTGGAAACGTTGGAGATTTTGTAGAAAGCTAAATTAGATCAAGAAGTAAAGGTGAACAATGCTATGGATCTGATGCAGCAGAACCAACTCAAGCTGACCAATGTACTTGATGGTCTAGTCAAAGCTGTGACAGATCTATCTTCTAGCCACCAAAGTACACTTGGTCAATTTCAGAAGTTGCATGAAAGTTTTGCAAATAAAGTTTCTAGGGAACTTCAATATACTACAAAAGCTCAAACAAGCTTCAAAGAAGAAATGATTAGAGTTTCCAAAGGACTGGTTTCAAAGCTCTCTACTCTGGATAATGATGTGAATGAAGTCCAACGATCGCTACTTGTATGCAACTACAGGCTTGATCTTTTCTTAGGAATCCTCGAAAAATCAAAGATCTCCCTTGATGATGACAAAAAGGGGGAGAAGAGTAAGAAGAAGAAAAAAAGGAATCTTTTAAAAGAAAAGCTGAGAGTGAGCATGTGGCAAAAGAGGTTGAGAAGCTGATAAAGATTAAGAGAGAGAGCAAGCCAAGGGGTCCAGTAGCCAAGAACTTATTGTATTTTCTGCAAGTTTGAGGGATTCCGCTGTTAGGGGGGGATAAGGGAAAAGTCCAAGAATCTGTATCTGTGCCAGAATCTCTGTTTGTGGGTGTTGAAGAGCAACTTAAAGGGGGAGAAGAAGAAAAAAGAAAGTGAAGCAAAAGTATTCGTAAGTGAAGTTGTGATCTCTTCCACGTTAACTGAGGCAACTCAATCTGGGCCAGGGCAGAATGTTCAAGCTGTTACAACCTTAAATATTGAAACCTCTTCCAGTGAAGATAATGTCACATTAGATGCCTTTATGCTTAAGAAGAGACATACTAAATCTAAGTTAGCTCAAGTATTTCCATCAAATGAGGAAAAGTTGCAAGAGACTCAAGCTGTGCTGCAAGCTGATAACAGATCAGATTTCATTAAGGCAAGGGCTAGTGAAAAAGGCAATCCTGGAGAAGAAGTTTCTCAATGGTTGGTTGAAATTGAGCATGAAGCCATGTTAAAAGATATATCAGATAGCCATTGTTGATTTGGGGGACAAAGACTTAAAAGATAAAATTGCTCAAGCTGATAAAGAAAGATTAAATTCTAAAGAAGAAAAGAGAACAAGCAACTCAAAGAAAAGAAAGGTTGTGGCTCAAGCCAAACCTAAACAAAAGATGAAGGAAATTACAGCAAGCACAGAGCATGAAAGTCAGATGGAGAAGCTAGATAAAAGACTGTTAAGTGAAAAGATCAGAACAAGAAAAATTGAAGAAGCTATCACTGACTGTCAGCTCAAGAGAAAAAGAGGAGAATATGTGCTCTGCATAAGGATCACAAGAGCTGGATATGAGACTTCAAGTGAGTTAATAGATCTTGACAAGCTGGGTGAGCTTGGCTATACTGAATGGTGGAACTTCACAATATCATTACTGGGGAGAATATTATTCATAAGGAGTTGGTATTGGATGCCATAGAGAAGAGGTTTGAGAAGATTAAAAATCTGAATGTTGATATCTCTGGGATTCCAAGACCTTTGTCTTATGATATAGATGTAGAAAATGTTGATGAAAGGCCACTTAAGAGAATAAGAAGAAAGCCAACAGCTCCAGAAAGAGGGCATGAAGATTTTGTACAGAATTTGACTCTACAAGAATCTCTTGAGCAATTTTTGAAAGATGTTGTGGACAAAACTTTAAGTCATCTGAATCTGTCTTTGCCTCATGTCCCTCTTGCAAGAACATGTCTTTTAATTGAAGAACCTGAGCATGGTATGTACTTCAGAAATGCTAATGGCTACTTAGTATTCCAAAGAACAACTGAGTTGAAAGAGGCACCACACATACACTTTTATGCTTTATATAAGTTCTATGTTGGTTTCAAGGAGAACAGCAAGGGATATGAAAAGTATGTCGTCGATGAAGGTTTGAGAAAAAGTCTAGATATGACTATTGAACCCACTTTCAAAGTCAAGCAAGAAGCTGTTGATCTGATTGAAGGTGGGTAGTTGAATTTGTAACTTGTTTAAACTATATTTCTGTAATATATACTCTTTTATTTTTGTTATATCCTATGAGTATCTAGATTCAATCTTGTTTAAGTTTGCTTTAATATGTATATGTAGCTTAAATAGTTTGAAAAGAACCCAAAAAATTCAAAGGGTCATTTAGTTTGATAGTTGTATTTTGATCTGATCCTTTGTAAGATAGTATGTTGAAAAAATGTTATTAGGTTTTGTCATTGTAAGAGCCCACCAGTGGCAGAAACGTGAGATGCAACATTAAGAACATTGCATAATGGAATTATACAGAGGAACTACATGAATAACATATATTGATCATAAAATTTATACAATTAGTCAAATTACACCACAAATGGATCCCAAAATCGGGATATTCTCCGAGGCATCGTGCCCGAGTCTACCAATCTACAAAACAGCAAGTACTTCTTATATCCAGCTAAGATCTTCTGCCTCTAAGTCCATAAGTCATCCTTGATATAACCTGAAAAGATACTCGCAAGTATCAACACAAGGTTGGTGAGTTCGTAGGTTTAAGTATGAACATATATGCCGTAAAGTCTGATAAAATCCATTTAAGCATGAAGAAAACCATTACACCTGAGGAAAACTTTTTTGTCAACTTGGTAGGAACAATGATGGACCACAAAAAAAATCTGAAAGAGTATGTGAGTATCGAGTAGAGGAGCAGTAGTAAGCACTTATGTACCGTCCCTATCGTATTTAGAACACCAAACAACATTAGTATGATACGAACATATACGAGCACACATATTATGAACGAGGTACCGGGAGAACTAACCCATTTGGTACCCTCTACTCTCAACAGAGTGGGATGTACGTATGAACAGGATAGGATATCAGGTGAACCGCCCCATTTGGTATCCCTCACTCTCGTCAGCGTGGATGCACGTCAACACACATATAACACACATATAAACACACATATTGGTATGAACGAACGGGAGAACCACCCCATTCGGTACCCTCTACTCTCAACAGAGTAGGATGTACGTATGAATAAGATAAAATACCAGGTGAACCGCCCCATTTGGTATCCCTCACTCTCATCAGAGTGGATGCACGTCAACCCACATAATACACACGTAAGCACACATATTTCACATTATGTTCACCATATTTCATATCCTACGAAAAGCACCAATTATGAACATGACGACCTATTTATGAACGTGACAAACAACATTACACCGAGACTTCGCACTAGCATTTCTATGATATTCGCACCTTGGTAACTAACTCAAGTAAGTCTAACTAAGGCACTGTACTCCGATACATAACATGAGTTGTACGTAAAACAAGTTTATGTCTACGACATAAAAATAAAATAAAACATTTTGAGTATCTTTCCACCCTAAAAGTTCGATAAAAAGGGCTACGAACTCACCTGACATCTTTAAGCAATATATGATCTGTAACCTGCCTGGTACACCCACGAGTAGTCCAATCGTCTTAACAAATAGAATGATAAACGCTCCTGAATTGACTCCTACAACATATGTCTATTACTAGTGTCTTAAGAAATGTCATTAGTCTCGTTTGATTTCGTATTACTTTATTAATTGATCTAGTTGTACTTGTAAAACACTTGAGGTTTATGACTTGACGCTTGTCTAGATGAAACGCCCATTTTAGTTATTCAACTTTGAAAGCACTTTTAATGTTCTTGACTTGTCATTTATTAATATAAAAATGTTCGTTTTATCCAATTCACCTTGATGTCACAATAGGTACGTTATATGTATGACATTTTTCTTTTAAGCTTGACCCCTTTTAAATGTTTCCAACTCATCATATTCATATGTATATATGTTTATATACGTCCTTTAAAATTCTCTTGTTATGATTGAATGTCTAAGATACGTTTTTTGGACCTCAGAGACGAACACTTGAAAAACTTTTTAGTTCAGCTAGGGTACACTTGACCACGACACAAAACAACGCTCGCACACATGTAACCATGAAATTAAGGGTTGAGCCCACACACAAGATGACACACACACACACACACACGGTGATGAATGAGACCACAAAGATGAACTCCCACATACGCACACACGGATACGTATTAAGTATTCACACATACAGTCCGGAGCCAAACAGGAAAGAACATGAAGATGAGAATGGCACGCAAATGAAGAATATCTACATGCTGACATCAACGTGTAGATAAGTTATCTATGTGCTGAGAATTGATAATCAATATTTACATGCTGACATTAGCGTGTAGATAATTTATCTACGTGCTGACATCAGCGGTTAGATAATCAATATCTACGCGCTCTCAGCTTTGAACATGAAAAATCACCAAAAATCAAGAAAAAGGAAGGTTTTTCGAACGACCAACTAGTTAGACAACGATCTAAGAACATTTATGTACCAACTTTTAAGTGAAATCCGCGTTTTATTTTCTTTTCAAAACCGGTTCCAATATATACATAATTAAAGTGTATTTTTATGAAATAAAACAAGATTAAATGGCCTTTCCATGTAAAGAAACATTTGAAGAAAATCTAGAGAGAGAAATAAAAGAATTTGGTTGAGAGAAGAGCGAAGGACGAGAGTTTTAGAGAGAGAAAGAAAGATGTGAAATGAGAAGAAAAAGAGAGGTGGGAGGGGTTTTGTTCCCTTCCAACACTCTCGCGAGCCATCCAGGTTTTCTTCGTAAAATGGTTGACTAAAACTTTTGACTTGGGACTCGTTAAAACATTTGGTCAGCACCATAAGATATATTTTTGAATTACCTTTCCGATGACTATACATATGACTAGTTTTACTTATTTTCAATTCATTTAATTCGTTTTAAAGTGTTTTTCGGTTATTTGCCATTTCTACAAGACAACTAGTACTCCTTTCGATCTTGAACTTTCGCACCAAACTCTCTAACACTATATGCACCGGAACTTAAATCGACTAATGATGAACTATATGGACTCGCACATGCTCGACTACGATAATGATGAATGGAATAAGTACAGCGGATTGGGCGCCCAGGTGACGGCTGTCACATCCTTCCCTCGTTAAATGAATTTCGTCCTGAAATTCAATTAGCATCAGTAGCCTCGAATAGTTGAGGATACTTTATCCTCAAATGATCATTTCATTCTTGTTTCCGTGGAAGCACTCTGTACTGGTCATTTGTGATTGTTTCTTTCGCATCCAGTGATTGCCGAAAGATATTCGTGAAAATCTCTATAGGACATTTTCGACCATTGTCTATGAGTCGCTATTCTGTAACTTAGAGCGTATGAGTTCATTCTGATTTTTTTTGTTTTGGCAATATACGTCCACCTTACTTTATGCACCCCTTTTCGGTGGATCTCTCTAGTTAGCTCTGCTCACCATCTTAACTGATTATTTGGTCCCGATCTGCTGCCATACTCTCGGTTCTTAATTTGTTAATTTTTCTTGATTGACCTATGTGATTTCTCACTCTGTAGTTGACACGTTGGGAAGTACTTGTTGTAAAAAAAAAATCTGACAACTCTTGCACTCGCGCTCGCCTAGCTAGACATATCCTTCTTGTGAGAGTTTGCATTTTCTATACGACCTTGTGGATCGAGGTATTCCTATCACGACGGGGTTTTACACTTACTTCCGGTCGCATTTCCATGATTGCATTCGTGCATCCTTGTCCAAAGGCCAAGGTGCTATAAATTAAACAAACGAATAAAGTGCTGTGAGATCTCTGCAAAATCCTTACAAAAGAGTTTCTCATAGTTTTTAAATATTCCATATTATTAAGAAATTTTTGAACGGCGAAAACTTGAAATGATAACGATCCCAAAAAGCTGTTGCGTCGCAATGTTTGGTGAGCGTCGCCTTTGCGAATAGAATTTCCGCTCCACGATGATGGAAGAAGGTATGTTCGGTAGTGCAAGCTTGCTGTAGTCGCTAATCCTCGATATCTCCCAAACTGACCGTCCTACGATATTAATACCTTGAGTTTAATTAGATCGATAACTTTCTTTTCTCTATTGGTTCTACTTCATTTTTAGTTCATTTCTGAAAGTTCAAAGCATTCATTACTACATAGGTTGAATAGATTATTACACATTAGATCTAAAACCGGCACTTCACTATGACCTAGAATCGGGATCTCCTGTCCTTTGGAACATAGAGGGTGTGGAACATTATGAGAATTTAACTTCACTAAGTTTCTCTACTCTTATTATCAGCTTGGGCTATAATACAAATCAGCTTAGGCTGTATCTCTGAGTAATAACTTGTTGATTGTAATTTGTCATTTCAACTGGGTTGTTTAGATATTGTAGGTTATCTTGTTCTGCAACAACCCTGTAATTCTTTGTATAAAATTATTCTTAATAAATAATTACCTGAAAATTACAACTGATGTTGAAGCTTGCTGTTATTGCTTTAATTACTTACTTTACTATTTTATGAATTCTTTTTATGTTCCTTGATTATTCTTAAACTGTTTTCAAGAATTGTAAAACTTGTTCCTAAAAATTATTAAGATTGAATTGAGTTGTATTAACACCCCCCTCTTTACAACATAATATGTGTTTTATATACTTTGGTATATTGAACCTTAGGACCTAACACATGAATTAATCTTAGAGTTTTACATCGTAAATTTTGTAAAAATATCGATTTGAAGCCTTAATTAATCTACGTGAAGTCTACACGCAGATGTAGGAAGCCTTAATTTATCTATGTGTTTCTCTTATCTCCGCGTGACGCCACCCCTTAATCATCTGCACATTGTTCAAACTTAGTCAAAGTTGGAATATCTCTGTGGTCTCTTATCTCCGCAGTGATGTCAGCACGTAGTTATCTCCGTGGTCAATTTGGTCAAACGTAATTAGTCAAACAAACTAAGTGTTTTTGAAAAGTCTAGAACAAGTTAAGTAATCAAATGACTAAGTAGACAAACTTAATGAAGATTCGTACGATACTAAGGAAACTTAGTTATTCAAACAAGATAAGACTTAAACCTTGTGATTTATTCTTTATGATTCGTTTATGTGTTTAGGCTATGGATTCAAGTATTCTATTTATCTTCTTATTGGTATTCATTCATTCGTTGCTGCTTCAGGTGAGTTTCGTAGCCCTTTTTTACTACTGTTTTGTGGTGAAAGGATTACAAATGTGTTTTTATATGCCTTAACTATTTTCAGTTGTTATTTGATGGCTATTAGACTACTGTATGATATTGTATGCATTCTTTGGTATTTGTTGTGGATTCTCTAGTATTCATTGTAGCCAAGTCATGTTTATGACTGTAAGGGCACGCATTGGTATTCTTTGGTTGCTTTATGCACCACACTAGAAAGATCGACCGTAAGGGCGCACATTTATTCATTCATGCTATGTGTCATAAGTAGGTCTATAGCCACATTCATACTATGTATTTCAGGTATTCATACTTAAAGGCATAAAAACGTATACAATCAAACGATTTGAGAATCAAATGAGTATTCAAGAAAATGTTTATTCATTCAAACCTACGAACTCATCAACTATTGTGTTGACGTTTTTAGTATTCCTTTCAGGTAATCAAACAAATCGTGGCTAGGATAGTAGCATGGGACCTGTAGTAGGCTTTACTCTATGTTTTATGATGATATGTGTTAGACTTTGGCAATATTCCTTATCGTTTCCCCTGCGTGGGAATGTATCTCATGTTTTCATTTGGATAATTCATTTGACTTATGTTATTGACTTATCTTTTCTCTTAATTCGAATATTTATGCTTAGTTTTTAATGCTTATTAATGTTCTTCATTTAGTTACTCTACGTAATATCCTTGCGCATGTGTTCTTGTCATTGCATCCTGTGTTTCCGCCTTAATCGGGGTGTGACACTATTTTTCTAGCCACATCAACGTGACATCAGCATTTTTCTCTCAAAGAACACCCCCAACAACACCCTCTTCTAATAAGCTCTTTTCTTCACCCATAATATTTTGTTATAAAATACTTCGCATTTTAAGGGTTTTGCACAGTAACCTAGTACTATATATATACTAGGTTTTATTACTCGCGCGATGCGCGACTATTGAATTGATTTTTCAAAGCTTTTAGTATTGACATTGATAATTAATAAAATTTTATTTGGTTAGCTTAATATTAATGTGTTGTTTATTTTTATTGATACGTGAATAAAAATAAAAGAATTAGAATCTAACTATTACAATTTATAAAGTAAAAAAATAGAATAATTTAATAAATAAAAAAACATAAATTACTTAACCTTAAACTTGACCAAGAATTGAAAAACAAATTAATGGGCCTGAGATCGTTGTAAACAAAAAAAAATAAAAATTCCTAAGAAAAATAAAAATACGAAGTTGTTATCTTATATTACATGAGGTTGGTTATTGTAAAACAACTATTAAATTGAAACAAATATGATAAGATTTTGACCATTGGATCATGATAAAACTGATATATGAAGATTCATAGATCACAACTATATACAATAATACACGGAGATTTTCATGATGTGTAACGATTTTCAGTTTAAAAAACATGATTGTTTTACTTGTTTTACTTTAATATCTATTTTATTTTAACTAGAGGGTATATATAAATCCAAAAAGTAGGATTTTATGTCAAGAACTTTACCACAACTCCACAAGGGGTCCAGGGTTGTGTATGATTAAACTATTAAATAAAGTGGCAAATAATGTTGGGCATAAAGGTAAAAGAGTCTTGGTAGGAGGTCTAAAAATATATGATTCAAACTAGTTCATAGAAATGGTAATGATACAAGGGTGTAAAGGTTAAAATAGACGATGGGGAGGTCGGCTTTACCCAAAAGTAACCAAAACAAATTGTCAAATAAAAAAGTTGCAGTGAAAAAAGTTGAAGGAAAGCGAAAGCGTCATAAAGAACCCATCACTAAACGTGTCTTCTCCCTTTGACCACGGATTTTATTATTATTATTTTTTTTAATCTTTGATCGATTATATGATCTTAGTTGGGAAATTTGATGAAGTAGTACTAGTTTATCGGATTAATTCAAAAGTAATATCCCTGGTTATTTCTAAAATTAAAAACTTATAATTCAAACTTTATTCTTTTGAACACAATTATTCATGTCAGTTTTTCTCACCTTAATTTGATTTCAATAAACTTTATGTCATTCTTGAATTCTCCTCACCCTAACAAACAAGATTAAGATTCGAATGTTTTATAAATATCTTACGGATCTACGAACATTCATTTATCACATATTAAATAGTAGCCATTTTGACTTCTCATCATTACTATTCAATTCTCTTTTCGAGATTCTACAACTGACTACGATATATATTTAATGGGTGGCTATTTCGCTGTCACACCCCAAAATACATGGAGCGTGATTAAGCGGAAATCATAATACAATCGCAAGTAAATGACCTCTAAATGAGACGTTTTTAGAAAAAACATTGATTAAAATAACTTTATTTCATTACTCATAATACTTGAGTTCACAAATATCTTTTCAAATGGAAATACATAATATGATTACAAAAACTCTTCCATTTGTTTTCCTCATGTCTAAGTGTGATTCCAAAATATGCATCAAGTACTTATGCATCATATAGCTCGATTATCTGAGAAATACACACAAAATACGTCAACAATAATGTTGGTGAGCTCATAGGTTTAACAACCAAAAATTACCTTGGACCACAAGATTTCCATACTTATGATAATGTAACACATACAATATCATAAAAATAATTTAAATAACCACATGCCATGCTTATGCCTTAAATCGAGCACCTTAACCACAATTTACCCCGTATATGATGCTTTTGCCTATTACATCAATCACAATTTCAAATATTATATGTCCGTTATGCCATAGCGCGACTATGCCGGACAGGGGTGTCAACCCAAATAGTACTATTTATAATATTCGCGTTCATTCAATTATCGATTTAAGTTCAATAGGGGATTTCAAACTTGGCAAATATAACAAAACATAAGCATGCATAAAACACT
>JAOXNX010049137.1:0-12754 GCA_028566075.1 Solidago caesia | reverse complement strand
GGATTTGGGAAAGTTTATAGAGGTAAAGTACCACAAGGTGATGGGTTCAATACCGTTGTTGCAAAGCGATTGGATACAAGGCTTGGTCAAGGGGAACAACAATTTAAGGCTGAGCTCCAAATTTTGTTCGAGTATAAACATAAGAATATCATCACTCTTGTGGGATATTGTGACGAAACAGATGCAAAAATCATTCTTTACGAGTATGCGTCTCGAGGAAGTCTTGATAAGTATCTGAAGGATGCTCGTCTTACATGGATGAAACGGCTTGATATATGTATTGATGTTGCAACTGCGCTGGCTTTCCTTCACGGAGGAGATGGAAAACAGGCAATAGTGATACACAGGGACATCAAAGCTGCTAACATTCTACTAAATGATGAGTGGAACGCAAAACTTGGTGATTTTGGACTTTCCTTGATAAGTGCTATTAATAAGGAAACAGACTATGCAATTGAACATCCATGCGGCACCAAGGGCTACTTGGACCCCCTATACTTAAAATCGGGTTTCTTAACCATAGAATCTGATATCTATTCCTTTGGTGTGGTTTTATTTGAGATCTTGTGTGGGAGATTTCTACCAAGTCGTTTCATCAAAGAGAGCTTTGAAAAAGGAAAACATGATGACCTGGTATTTGAGGTGCTAAAGGAACAGATCGTGCCAAAAGCATTGACTGCATTTCAAACGATTGCCTGACGATAGAGAAAAACGCCCAACAGCAAAGCAAGTTCTAGAACAACTTAAGGAGGCACTAGAATTCCAAGTAAGTTCTCATATAATTTGTACAAAACAAAGCAGTAATATGTATTCATTAAAGAAACAGTAGACCAAAAGATATCCTGGAATTAAAATAAATTAACTAAATATTTAGGTATATAAAATTTCTTGAAATGTATATGATGAAATTAAGTTAAATTTATATATAAGATAAGTCAAAATATGAACTTGCTCATGTAATGAGCCTAGAGACTACGTACAAAGAACTACTCGTATTTTAGATGCCAAAGACAAATCCCGTGTGGCTGTGTGGTCTCCTAGTTAAATGGTGTTATTTCTAACGTACGTTAATTACCAAAGATGCATCTATATATACTAGACGGATGCCCATGTGTAGAATGTCTAACGTACGTTATTTTAGGAATTAAGGGATGGATGTTGTAAATTGATTCATTAAATGTATTTTCAGTAGACCAATTTTATTAGTAGTTAGGTGTGTAGAATGTCTAAGGCATTTTGGTCTTATCAAGATCTGAAAAGTTAAAAAGAGGGTGAAATGTTTCATATAGGAGTATTGTTAGATGAACGAAAAAGGTTCAGATGTTGAAATTATTAAGTAGCTAAGAAATACTTACATATATATGTATGTACTAGCATTCGCGCGTTGCGACAGATACAATTGACAGAGCGTCAGATGTTGTGATTACCGAAAAACAATAGAATAGTTAGTTAAAAACTTAAAATTATGTGAATTTGACAACTTAAAAAAAATTAAGAATTGTAGATGGAAATTTAAAATCACTTGCATATATCAATTACCGTAATTAGGAGTGCAAATGTGCAATTAGTTCCGAAAATAATGGCATAGATAAACTTAAATCTTTTTGAATTCATAAATTTGTGGCAATCATGCCGTAAATCTAAATTTGTGGCAATCATGAATTGATTGCAAATTAATTGCAAATTAAGTAGGCTAGCTCTTTTGTTTTCGACACTTTGGTGGGGTCAATCTTTATAAAGTAATAAAGATAAAGATGTATATAATGATGATATACTGTATTAATTGCAGATTTCAGGAAGCGATTAAGCTTACAGGTTGCAGATTTCCTGAACAGAAGCTGGATGTGCACGTTTGAATAATGCATGCGTTGGGAGTGGCCTTGTGACCTTGTTTGACCTTGTTTGCAGATTTAGTTTCTGTTTAATTAATTCCTAAATAAAAGTCCAGACTTAGTCTGACACACGTTTCTTGTACGTTTTGTTGCTTTTGCAGTTATGTTTTACCTATCTATCAAAAGAGAGTTCTAAAATCATCCTTGAAGAATTAAAGACAATTGGATGAATTTTAAAGAATAATTTGTAGCCTTTAGATCATTTTGATGATGTCATAAACTTTTTAATTTTTATTTATTGATTATTATCTATATCTATATATATATAGAAGTTGTATTCTTGCAATCAATTCTGAAGCAAAAATTGATGATGGTATTTATGATTTTACTATGTGAATAATTCCAATTGCTGTGGTAAATTTTGGAGTTAAAGTTGTGCATTTGAGGTTTTCTTATAGTTACTGCAATATGTATGTATGTATATGTATATATATATATATGAATGTATGAATGAATGGATTATTTAATGAATGAATGTTTCAGTTTCCACTTATATTTGTTAGTGATAAAGTTGATCATCATTGTTTGTGTCCATTCATTCACCCTTCAATCCTTATGGCAGTGGGAATGGAAGTAATTTATCATCATTAATTCATTCGTTAATGAGCCGTGGAAGTCGAAGGAGAAGGAGAGTGGTTAATTAGGTTTGAAAGTGGAAGGTGAAGCATAGTGGTTTTAAATGCGGTTTCAATGTTTCATTATTATGAGGATGATTAAAATCCCTTTCATCTTCATATAAACATGTAGTTTGTATCTGTTTAAGCAAGGATGAGCACCTTGCCTACAAAGAGGTTGACTTCACGGAGGAATGAGGAATGAGTTTAGATGGAGCTTACTGGCGGTTCCCTTCCGGTGTTAGATATGGATCTACGCCACTAAGCATAGGTAATCAGTGTGTGTGGAATGAGACCCTGAGGTCTGTATTTATAGTGGGCAAAAGGGGTTTTGAGGTTGGTCCACAGCTGATCGTGCTGCTTGTACGATCCCTTGCTCAGAGATCGTGGTGTCAGAAGTTTGGCATGTAGCTGATCGTGCTTGTACGATTGTGTTTGTCTTATATGGTTCAACGAAATGAGTTATCGTATCGCCTTCGGACCTCTCCGGAAGGCTCACGAGGGTTTGTATTGATATGATCCGGATATGTCTCGGACATGGTGTATCATCAAGCCCCCCAGCTTGGCGTTGTGCGAATGCAGGGCGTCGAGCTTGGAGAATAAGGTTTAAATGACTTCCTTATTTATCTTTTATTCCGGAGCGTAGGTGTGGTTGTAAAATTTCTATCAAGTTTGTGACATGAGTAGGATGAATATCTTTTCTATTCTCCTTTCCTTTCTCCCCTTCTTTTTTTTTTTTTTTCTATTATTATTCAAAAAAAAAAAAAACAAGCACGTGTCGTTTTCTGATGGGTGTTGCCGAAACGTCGTTTCAGTCTGTTGTGGACACGCGTCGTGTTCTGAGGCGGAGTCGCCGAAACGTCACGTCAAGGGAGTCATGTCCCATCGCTTTTTTGCTATATAAAGGCTTCAAAAGGGTCATTTGTTTTCACCTTTTTCGCATTTCCTCTCGCTTTCAACCCGATCATTTCCGAAACTGATCCGGACGTATATTACTTCTTTAGGCTCTCCAGGTTCGTTTTTCTATTCTCACTTGTTTAATTATATGGCTTCCAAAAGTGATCTAGATAGGCAATTTTGTAGCATAACAGCGGACGAGTTGTCCTGGTTTTTATCGAGGTATAGATTTCCTACCACCTTTCGCTATAGATTACCCGCTCCGGACCATGTTGCTTCTGATGCTCCGGGTGGCATGGTTGCGTTGTATTGTGTTCCCTTCGAGATAGGGAACCTTAGGCTGCCGTTTACCGATTTCTTTTTGGGTGTTCTTCATTACTTTCGCTGTCACGTTTCACAGTTGAATCCTTTTGGGGCGCTACGGATAGCAATGTTCGAAGCTGCGTGTCAAGCGCATGATGGGAAACCATCGGTGGTTTTGTTTCGCCGCTTTTTCAGATTGGCTAAAGCCGGAAATTGGTTTACTTTTGAGAAGAGAACCGAAGTAGGTGTCGGAGAGTGCATTACGGGAATACCTTCTTCTATAAAGGGTTGGAAAGGCAAGTTTTTCTATGTTGATGCTTCGGTTATCCGTCCGGAGTTTTATTGCGCGGGTGTGATGCGAAAAAGGTCTAAGGGTGCTCTTGCTGATCCGTTTCTGGGGGGAGGATTTAGTACTGAGCTGCTGAATAATCTGGTGGGACATCCACTGCGGTATAGGGTTTTTCCGGAGCCTATTTTATATCTGGCGAAGTTGTCTTCTACTTGGGCTTATCACCCTGCGACTCCAGTTATCACCGTTAATGGGGAGGGTATGCCCATAGGACCCTTTACCCCTCTTCTTTTCTTCTTTCTTCTTTTCTTTCTTCCGCTCCCCCCTTCTTTTTTTTTTCTTCTTTTATTTATTTATTTATTTATTATTTATTCACATTTGTATATAAATGTTTTTTGCCTTCCCAGTTGCGTTGCGGACTAACACTTTCTCTCTTTTTTTTTGTTTATTTATAGTTATGGGTTTGTCCAAGTTTCTCAAGAGTGGTTATGACGATGCTTCTTTTACCCCTAACCGTCCGGATGCACCTGAGGTAGCCTTTGTGGATTTTTCTCGTCGTTTGGAGTCATCAGTGGAGGCAGCAAATCAGACGGGTGGTTCGGATACTGCAGGTGGAGCTGGTAACCAAACTGAAGGTGCTTCCGGGCAAGAAGCTGATAATCAAGTAGTTCATGGTACTCAAGATAATGCAGAGGTTGGTGCTGGTAATGCACAACTCGAGAGAAGAAGCCGGAAGCGTCCCGAAGGCGCTCGTGAGCGAGGGGATCCCAAAAGGATGCGGACAGCGGGTGATGCCGGAGCTTCTGATCCGCATGAGGGTTCTGTTGCTCGGAAATTAAGGAAGGCGGTGCTTCGTGAAGAGCGTAGAGTGGTTCCGGGCCCTGGGATTGGCAAGGGTCTTATGGCTTTAGAGAAGCTGACGAAGGATGCACCCCCAGCTGGATCTAGGCCTGCTGTGAGTGTTTCTTCTTCGGAGGATACCGCTAGCGATGTTGGTCCGGAGGATGGAGTGAAAGAAGAAGATGAGAACGAGGCGGATACAGATGGCATCTTTGTGCCTCAATTTGCTCGATTGCGTCACCGGAGCTTGCTCAATGATGAAGATGAAAGGATTGACTATGTCCGGAACATAATGGTTCCTTCCCGAATGATTATGGCTTCAAATATGACAGATGGGGCTTTTGTTGATTTTTCAAATAAGGCATTGGTTAATATTATCACTTCTCAGGTATTGTTTGCGTATTTTCAGAACTATTTTGTTTTAGCTTTTACAGCTTTGCTTATGTATGTATTATTCTTGTCCGCAGGCTGAGTATATGAGACGGTTTTGTTTGGCAAATGATCACCGTTACAAATTGCTAAGGGAGAACGGAAGGCTTCAGAAGAGAGTGGAGGGTTATGAAAATGATGAAGAACGGTTGCAAAAAGAAGAGGTTTTCGAAGAGCTCCGGGCTGAGATCAGTGTGAAGCAAAGTGAAAAAGAGATGGTGGAGAGGGAGTTGGACTCAGTCCGGAAGGATTTGGAGAAGCTAGATTTGGTTAAGGCAGAGAAAGATGATTGGAAGAGGAAGTATGAGGAGGCTAGGGTGAAAATGGAGGAATTTTCTAGGGATCTTATAAGTTGTCAAGATAGGGAGGCTGTACTAAATAGGGAGAAGGGGGTCCTTGAAGGGAACCTTGAGGCTGCTCGCCTTGAGAAGAGGACTCTTGTTGAAGGACTTCCGGGCCTTGTGCGAAAGTTCCTGAAAAGTGACGAGTTCAACAAAGAGTTAAGCATCGTTCAATCTCATGCTATGAGCTTTGGGGGGTATCGGACATTGGGCAAACTTCGTGGTAGACTTCCGAATCTAGACATTACTTGGTTTGATGAATATAAGCCCAGTGCTTTTGATGATCTGATCGCTGCCGGGAATCAACTAGAGGAGAGGGACTTTCCGTATCTTAACAGTCTGGCCTCCAGTTTCGACGTCCCAGCCGATGAGATTCTTCAGATTGAGCCGGAGACCCTTCCTGAAGATGCTCTTTGATAACTTGTCGCTTTTTGTCTCATGCTTTTGTGTTAAGACAATTTCTGTTTTTGTTTCATGCTTTTGTGTTCAGACAATTTCTGTTAAGACAATTCGCTATATTATGCCGTTTAATCTGTCCTTATTGTTTTCGGATGAATTTGTTGTGCTTATTGCGTATGCATGTTAACTTATGTGTTGTGTTGAATCCTTGCTGCCGGAGCGCAGGTAGATATAATGTTTTTCCTGCTATACTTAATTGATTCTGCAACCGAAGCATCGTTTGTTGATTAGATGCAACCTCTATGATTTTTTAGGAAAAAATGTGACTAAATCCGCTGTTGGGGCATGTGACGGTTGTAACACCTGTAATTTTAGATATAGAAAATCTTTCATGGGATCCGTTGCCGGAGCATGTGACGGATGTAATACTTGTAAATTTCAGTATGAAAAATGTTTCAGGGGATCCGTTGCCGGAGCATGTGACGGATGTAATACTTGTAATCTTTAATATAGGAAATCTTTCATGAGATCCGTTGCCGGAGCATGTGACGGATGTAAAACTTGTAAATTTTAATATAGGAAATCTTTCATGAGATCCGTTGCCGGAGCATGTGACGGATGTAAAACTTGTAAATATTAATATAGAAAATCTTTCATGAGATCCGTTGCCGGAGCATGTGACGGATGTACAACTTGTAATTTTTAATATAGAAAATCTTTCATGAGATCCGTTGCCGGAGCATGTGACGGATGTAAATATTTAATTGACTAGATAGGGATGGTTATTATAAATATACAGATTTTGGATGGCATAGTCAATTTTAAACTAGCAGGGGTAATCATTATATTCATTGCTGGCAATGCGGCCGGAGCCTTTAATATCCTTCGGCCGGAGCCTACAACCGTAACTACATATAAGATGCAACTAAGTCCTAAAGAGTAGTTTAACTCTTTACAAAAGAAAATTGTAATGTCAAATTAAATGCTCCTCAAAAGTGCTGTTCTAAGTATGTTAGACAAGCCTTCTACACATAACATCTTTTCAACTGAGCCCCGTTCCATGTCCGCGGGAGTATGTTCCCTTCTATGGTTGATAACTTGTACGAGCCGTTTCCGCAAGCTTCTGTAACTGTATACGGCCCTTCCCATTGCTGGCTCAGCTTTCCCTGTTTTTCAGCTTTACTTGCATCGTTGTTGCGGAAGACAAAATCACCGGGCAAGAAGGTTTCTTTTCTTACCCTTTGCTTATAATACTTTTGCATTTGTTTCTTATGGTGTGCTTCTCGGATAGTGGCTATCTCTCTCCTTTCTTCTAGCAGATCTAGATTTCTTCGTAGTTCTGCTTCATTTTCTTCTCTAGTTAGGAACCTCCTACTGGTTGGGACACTTACTTCCGGGGGTATCATTGCCTCTGTACCGTATACTAGGCTGAATGGTGTGGCTCCATTGCTTGTCTTGGGAGTTGTTCGATGAGCCCATAATACCTGGTGTAGTTCTACGATCCATCCGGATTGGCTTCTGCCTAGCCTTGCCTTTATGCCCCTAACTATTTCTTTGTTTGTGACTTCTACTTGCCCATTTGATTGTGGATGAGCCACGGATGTGAAACGTTGCTCAATTTCCAGATTTTTACAAAAAACGTTGAATGCTCCTTCACAGAATTGCTTGCCGTTGTCACTTACGATTGTCTTAGGTATCCCGAACCTGGTTACGATATGCTCCCATACAAATTTTTCCATATGCTTTCCGGAAATCGTGGCTAAAGGCTTAGCTTCCACCCATTTGGTGAAATAGTCAATTGCTACAACTAAGAATTTTAGCCGCCCGGGGGCTTCAGGGAATGGGCCAACGATATCTATTCCCCATTTGAGAAATGGCCAAGCGGATGTGACCGGAATCATTTCGTTTTTTGGTGCCTTCGAAGCAGATGCATGTATTTGACATGAGTCGCAAGCTTGTAATTCTTCTCTGGCGTCTCTGTACATGGTTGGCCAGAAATAGCCCATTGTGCTTGCCTTTGCTGCCACCGTTCTTGATCCGGAATGTAGCCCGCATGATCCTCTGTGTAGCTCTTGGATGACCTCTTTAGCTTGCCGCTGCCCCACGCATCTCAGGAGTGGGCCTAAATAAGATTTTCTATACAAGGTGCCTCCTCGTAAGAGGAATTGCGGGGCTTTTACCCGGATCTTTCGGGCCTGATCACGGTCTTCCGGTAGGAGTCCGCTGGTTAGGTATTCCACGATAGGTGTCATCCAGGTGATGCCTTCTTCTTCGATTACTCTTACCTCTACCTCTTTCTCTATTGAGCTTTTGTGTAGGGTTTCTACTAGAACCTTCTTTGTCAGGTGTGCAAAAGATGTGGAGGCTAATTTGCTTAGAGCATCTGCAATCTTGTTTCTGTTTCTACTGATGTTTTGGATTTTGAAGGATGCAAATTGCTGCTTCAGCTCTCTTACTTTTTCCAAGTATTTCTTCATGACTGGTTCTTTTGCCTCGTACGTTCCGTCGACTTGGAATGCTACAATTTGAGAGTCCACAAAGGCGTGAATATGCTTGACCTCCATTTTCTTAGCTATCCGGAGCCCTGCTAGAAGAGCTTCGTATTCTGCGGCATTGTTCGAGGCTTTGAAACCGAACCTTAGGGCGTAAGTAAACTCCTGCTTTTCTGGGTTGATCAAAATAAGCCCTGCTCCGGAACCATCTGAGCTAGATGCTCCATCCGTATATAACTTCCAATAAGTGCTTTCCCGGTCAAATGTTTTTTCTTCGTCTTCAAGAGGCTCTGGTTCCTTCCTTTTACCCTGCATAGGGTTTAGCCTGGCCTCTACCAAAAAATCTGCTAATGCTTGTCCTTTGATCGAGCTACGGGGATGAAATTCGATGTCATGTTCGCCTAGCTCTATTGCCCATTTGGCCAATCTGCCTGACACTTCCGGTCTTGTAAGGACTTGCTTGATAGGCCTATTTGTTAGGACTTGGATCGGATGGCCTTGAAAATATCGCCGTAGGCGCCTTGCTGCATGTACCAAAGCTAATGCCAATTTTTCAATTTCTGAGTACCGAACCTCCGGACCTTGGAGTACCCTGCTGACAAAATATACTGGTTGTTGTCCTTCCTTCCTGTTTGCTACCAGTACGGCGCTAACCGTTTCTTCGGATGCCGCCAAATAAACTTGCAATGTTTCTCCTTTGTATGGAGCCACCATAGTCGGCAAGCGGTTGAGGTACTCTTTTATCTTTCCGAAAGCTTCCTCAGCCTCTGGCGTCCATTTGAAGCTTTGTTTGTCTAGACAACCTTTGAGGGTTTTGAAGAAAGGCAGTGATCGATCTGCAGATTTTGAAAGGAAGCGGTGTAACGCTGCTAATTTCCCGTTTAGGCTTTGTACATCTTTTATGCTTCTTGGAGATTGTAGCTCAACAACTTCCTTCAATTTTTTCGGGGAGGGACGTATGCCTTGATTTGTTACCATATGCCCTAAGAATTGCCCCTCTTCCATCCCGAAGTAGCATTTTTTTCGGATTTAATTTCATTCCTATGGAGCGGAGAGTGCCGAAGGTTTCTTGTATGTCCCACAACATATCTTCTTCGGTTCTGCTCTTAATGACCATATCATCAACATATGCTTCTAAATTCCGGCCTATCTGCCCCGCGAATGCCTTGTCGATTAGTCGTTGATATGTAGCTCCTGCGTTTTTTAAACCAAAAGGCATTTTGGTGAAACAAAAGATTCCTTCGGTGGTGTAAAATGCAGTTTTGTCTTCATCGTCCCTATGCATCTGTATCTGATGGTACCCCTTGTACGCGTCTAAAAAGCATTTCAAACGAAATCCGGCTAGCGATTCGACTTTCCAATCTATTTCCGGTAGTGGATAACAATCTTTGGGGCAGGCCTTGTTTATATCTGTAAAATCTACGCACATGCGCCATCCTCCGTCATGCTTACGGACCATCACGGGATTAGCTACCCAGCTTTGATATTTTACTTCCCTGAGAATGCCGGCTTTAACTAGATCTCGGACCTGATCCTGCGCCGCTCTACTTCTCTCTGGAGCTAAACTTCTTCTTTTTTGTTTTATGGGCTCTATGTGAGGACGGGCATTTAACTTGTGTTGTGTGTCGAAGATTTCGCCATCTATCCGGAGCTGTCGTGGCACACCGGTCATATCCGATGGTGCCCAAGCAAAGACATCGGTATTGAGCTTTAGCAAGTCTGTTAGTTGTTTCTTTATTTCCGTTGGTAATTGCCTGCCAATGGAAACGTGTTGTTCCGGAAATCTAGGATTTGGAAACACCCTTTCTTGTTGAACGCTGTTCTCTGCTGGTGGTTTCGGTGTATTTACAGGAGGAGCTTCGATTTGGGCGCAGTGTCTTTCTTGCCTATATTCCGAGATTACGCAACCGACGCCGGCCCTTGTTGGGAATTTAGCGAGTGCGTGGAGTGGGGAAGGTATTATTCCGAGCTTTCTCATAGCTGGTCGCCCTAGAATTACATTATAGGGGGAGTGGGCGCGGACAATCACAAACGTTAATTGTTCACTTCGTGTTCTTGGAGGAGATCCGATAGTGATTTTCAGACTGACTTCTCCCAAAGGCCAGGACCTTTCGCCGGAGAAACCAACTAAGGGGACTGCTGAATCTTTTCTAAGCGCCCTCAAAGAAGAGTGCAGTTTCAAGAAACAATGCTCATACATAATTTCACAGCCGCTTCCGGTATCTAGGTGTACTCTTTGAACCGGATGATTTCCAATTATTGCCCGGATTAAGATTGGACCATCTGCTGCTTCTTCTGCTGTGATTGTTGGGAAGTTGATTTGGACTTGTTCCCACTCTTGCCTATTCCTCCGGGGGTGGGTCCTGCCTGTTTGGCATTCTACAACCGTGATGGGTTCGTTAAGGGGATCCTGTTGTTGCATACCCCCTCTGGATGATGCTGTCTGTTTTGCTCTTGCCTCGGACGCGGGTTTTTGATCCCCTTGAGTAAATTGCTCAACCTTCCTGTCTTCACAGCTTCTTCCATCTTTGTTTTGAATACTCTGCAGTCGTTTGTATCATGTCCGACATCGTTATGGAATTCACAGAACTTAGTAGGGTCTTTGGCTTTTCCCTTGTTCCTTTCCTTCGGTGGTGATTTCTCCATTGCTAGTACATCACGAGGTGGTCTTGGGTGGCTGTTCAAGATGCCCCTATTCTGCTGATGTGGTCCGGACATATGAGGGTACGGTGAATACCGATGCCCTTCCACACGGCCGCCTCCACCTCTGCGCCCGCTTCTCCCAAACTCTCTTCTCCATGATCCGCGGGGATCTGTACTGATTGAGTCTCCAACATCGCCTGCAGTTTCTTTTGCCATAAGGAAGACATAGGCTTTGTCCATTAACGCGGTGTAAGTGTTCGGCAAGTCTGTCGAAAGGAATTCAACTAACGGAGGGTGGCGGAGGCCGTGCACAAACCCTGAAATTTTTTGATCTTCGTTTAGCCCTTTGATGAGGGATGTTTCGTCGGTGTATCTTGTGATAAATTGTCGGACATTTTCACCATTTCTTCTCTTAATATTGTGGCCTTCTAAATGTATCTTCTTGTATTTCCTCTGTTGGCTGAAGTATGATCGAAATTTGGTCTTGAGATCTTCAAAACTTGTTACACTCCCCGTGGGTAGACCATCCAACCATGCTCTGGCTGCATCTTTTAGAGTGAGTGCAAACATATGACACGCTATAGGGACCGTCCATTTTTCCATCCGTATGATGCCATTAAAGTGCTTCAGGTGATTGTCCGGATCGTCTTTCCCATCATACATGTCGATGCCTTTTGGTAGCCGTGCTCCTTGGGGCAGCGGGTATTCTTCGATCCACTGTACAAATGGTCCGGGCTCCGTCTGTATCGTCATATCTTTCTCCGTAATCATCCAATGCTGCTGTGGGACGTATTGCATATTGATGAATGGCGGGATCTGCTGACTTGGCGCAGCGTTTACTTGTGGGATCAAAGGTGTTGTAAACTGTGCGGCCGATGGTGTGTTCTGCGGTGCTGTTGGAGCCGTGGTATACATGCTATAATGGTTCTGGAGGGATGGTGGTTGGGGTCTTGGAGTTATATTCTGTATGAACTGTGGTTGGGTGACATTACTGTACCCATGATACGCCGGATTGTAAACTTGCCCTGATTGGTGAACATATGCTGCTGCAAGAGGGGGCAGGTTAGCAGGTTGTTGCGGTTGTTCCGGACGGGTGCTTTCAATCCTCCGTTGAATGCTGGGGGCGGCTATGGACGCAGGCGTGGTAGTTGTGTTCTGTCTTTCTGCAGTTTGTATTCGTGGAGGTGCTTCGACCTCTATCTCCTCATCTACATTATCACTACCGTCATCATAGTTGAGTTGTGTGCGCAGCTCTCCTAGGTTTTTTCGCCTTAAGTACTCTTCAAGTAATGGCTCGATGGCTTCCATTTGTCTTTCTGTAAACCGGAAAGATGTTCGGATTGATCGCGCTGCTTGGTGAAACCTGGATCCTGAACCGGAAGGCTGATCAAAACCCGGGGGTTCGACCGGAGGGTCTTCTTCTGTCATCGGTGTCTGTTCCGTTGTGAAGTCAGGTGTGGTCAGAGCGGATGGCGCCACTTGTTTAAGCAAGTACCTGCACCTTGCCTACAAAGGGGGTTGACTTCACGGAGGAGTGCGGAATGAGTTTTGATGGAGCTTACTGGCGGTTCCCTTCCGGTGTTAGATATGGATCTACGCCACTAAGCATAGGTTT
>JAOXNX010048947.1:0-12783 GCA_028566075.1 Solidago caesia | reverse complement strand
TGAATTCTCTATCACTCGCTCGGCTAAAATACAAGTGATTTTAAATTGATTAAAGACCGATCAATTATTTCATAAACTAACTGGTAAAACTCAAGACTCGGCTAAAATATCTCAAATATATATTACCAATCAATTTATATACGAGAACAAATAATATATTAAAACTCAAATAAATAAGGATCTTCGATTAAACGTAAAACCTCATTCAACTTGTAGACAACAAAATAATAAATCTATGACATGCTCACATATCCAAGTGGATGTAAAGAAAATTAGCTACGCATGACAAGACAAATAAACATAACAATTATTAAATAAATAAGATTCATAGTAACAATCATATGATAAATAAGTCGTGCAATAATATAACTAATAGTAATAAAATAAAAGAGTTCAAACAGAATTGTTGGCTTGCGTCTGTGGTGATGATCGAAGGCTGCTGCCCCCTCTTTCACGTCCCACTTGCACCTCAAAGTGAGGTTTTCTTTTTGCGGCTCCTCACGCCCAACTCTCTGTACCCTCCTTTTATGATAATAATAGAACCATAGTATATAAACATATGAATTCCTTGATGATCACTGAGAGTTGAAAGCCTAGCAATTAAATTGTCAAAGGGATAAAGCCCATCCATTTCTTTTGTTTCTTTGTGAAGCCTACGTGAACTCCTTCAGCCCAGCCCATCAATAATATCTTGGTCCAAGTCGACTATTCAATATTTATACATCGCATGTATTAGTATGCATCAGTCTTCCTTTTTCAGCTTCAATCTTCATTATCTCCAAAAATAATCTTAATTTAGTCATTCTCGTAAAATTCCATCTCATAGACCTATAATCCAATAAAATCACATATTAAGTATAAAAGTCTATAAAAATAATCATAATTTAAGTATAAAAAAGATGATATCGCGTAAAATAAATATGTATAAAATAGGCGACATCAGCAATAAAATCCACAAAACATCACTATAAATCACATCAAGCAATAAAATCCACAAAAGTACAACAACATATCTGTAACTAGGAGTGTAAACGAGACGAGACAGTTCGCGTGCTACCCGAAATCGACTCGCAAATTATTCGAAATCGACTCGGTCTAAGTCGAGCCGAGCTCGAGCTACTAGAGTAGACTTCCGAGTCGAGCTCGAGCCTCAAAATAGCCTACTTGAAAAGCTCGAGAGCTTAATCGAGCTTGTGCTATTTTATAATTTTACCCTTGAATATTATATATTTTTACATAATTATTATCCTACCGAGTCGAACTTGAAATCATCGAGCTTATATGACTAATTTGATTTAAAAATTAGTATAATACTTAATCGAATCGAGCCGAGCCGAGCTCGAAAGTGTCGATTAATAAAGCGAGCTCGAGCTCGAGCTTGAATATAAAGGCTCGGTCAAGCTCGAGTCGAGTTTCGAGCTTCGAGTTTTATAATCGAGTCGAGCTAGAGCTTGAAACTGTGTCGGCTCGACTCGGCTCGATTACACCTCTATGCACACACTCATGTCCGACTTTAATACATCTTCGTCGTTTTGCCCACTACGCATGTTGGACTTCTTCTTGTTGTAAATTCCACAAAAGGTACTAACATTGGCCTTCATATCCTTCCATTTCGACCTAAACATATCACTGTTACTCCCTGAGTCGCGACCTAAATGGGTGTTGAACTCCCGATACACTTTTTCCAAATTGAGTGCCCATTTTGTTGGTTGCTGTTGTATGGGTCTTCAGAAACATTGAGCCAAGCATTTGTCAACTCCGCTTCTTCCTATTGTGTCCAAGCGCGGCATGATCTGTTTCGCGCTTTTGTAAGAGTGTGAGCTTTTTGCGTCTCCGGTATTTGTTGAACTTTGTCTTCCACTTCCACTTCCTCCTCCTCCTCTTCCTCCTCCTCCTCCTCCTCCTCTTCCTCTTCCTCTTCCTCTTCATCTTCATTTCTCGGGTTGGATCGAAAATCATTATACCCGGATTGACTCGGCTTACCCATATCGTATTGGTTTCTATATTGAGGAAAACCATAATCCATTTGGTTTGAATAGTTTACAAAACCGGCTTATTGGCTTGACAGGAAATGTGAAAAGTTGGGTGTGTAAAAATCGAAACCCGTGGTCCAAGCCAGTTTGGGGTTTGGGTTGTTTTGAGTGGTGCCGCAGCCGCCACAGCAATTTGGTTGCGTGGCGGTCGAACCGCGGCAGTTTGGTAATGTTGAGTCGAACCGCAGGATTTACGTTGGGCTGGGTTGCGGGTTACTTTTGTTGAATCTATATTTCTTGTGTGAATTTATAATAACAAACTCATATCATAAAAAGAAATTAAAATAAAACTGTATTCGATCAAAAACCACAAGTTGTGAACTACGTACATGCTGAATAATTAAGCATATCTCGCATACTTTGATAATTGGTAGAAGCATGCTTAATTCTTGTATAAATCACGTAACAATATATTTTTACAAGAATTACATATATATCAAAGCTTAGAAAGATGATCATGTTTCGCAGTAAGCCTACAAAACATCCATCTTCATTAACGTTGATCGTATCCTAATAATTACTTGATAAACCTAGTGCCCCGAGGACACTTGCGTACATGCATTTTCCGTTTGTCGGATCCAATGTAAACCGGACCGGACCAGCCGGTTCAACCGGTCGGACCGGTGCGCGGTCGAGAGACCGGTTTTTTAGTGGTCCGGTTCACTGGTTCGAACCGGTCGGTTTTTCTGGTTCAACCGGTTTTGTATATTTAAAAAAAAAAAAAATTTAGTTTTTTCTTTTTTGTAATTTTTATAATGATTAGTATATACTTTAATGTATTTTTAGTTGTTTGTGAACATTAAAACATATATTTTCTTTGGATTATAACTATTTGGTATTATTTTTGAATGGATTAACCGGCCGGTTCGACCGGTCGCGGTGGGATTACCGGTTCGGCGAAAAATCCGGTTTTTAAAACATTGTGCCCAACAATGCGTAGGGTCTTAAATTATTTTGGGTGAATTCTCGAATATTGTATTTTGATGATTTTCGCTGTTATAACGGAATTGAGTTATTCTTATGGATTTATGGTTAGGCTGTGTTAGACAATGACTCATATGGTGGTTAAACTGCTTCTCTTGATGCTACCGACACAAGTTCTGTTATCTCGTCATTTGCATTATTATGGAAAATGAATCGTGATTTTTATTATTTACTGGGAAATCATGGAACTTGTAGATACTTGGTGGTTATTTTGCCTCGCTTAATTATGTGTTTTGAAAGATCGTTACTTTCCATGCTGGTTACGCCATCTTAACCAAATTATTTGCTGGAGCAATTGGGTTGCTTTTTTCGTGTGTCATATGGAAAACATCGGTCTTCTAATCTTTTATATGTGCTATCTTGCCCAGAACTTTAATCTACTCAGTGTTTCTTGAGTTTTGACCGAGATGTGTGTACTTCTAAAAAAATATGTAGATATTAAAAGTTTTGTCTCATTGTTAGTGGCAGAAACTTAGAACATGGCATCTTCAGATGACAAGGGTGAGACATTTTCAGAGAATGATTTGATAGAGCGTATCAACTTTGTTAGAGACGCTGTAAAGAGGGACGAAACGTTGGCAAAATCCGAGGTTTGTTTTCCTGCATTATTTCTGTATTCGTTCGGATAACAATTTTATTTGATGACTACTTGTCTAGGGAACTTTCTTATTGTGTTTTAAGTTTTTAGCAGCCAACTTTATGGTATGAGCCTTTGAGCCAAATGGCATTTATGCGGTGGTGAATCTTGGGTTGAATCTCGTATGGGTCCTTAACATAGTTTAGGGAACATAATGAACGGGTCAGACAGGTCGGGTCGTTAATGCAAGACAAACATCATACATGTATTTGACGACATATCCAATGTTAAGACTCCATATTTGTCACAAGAATAATGATATAATAATACGTAATAAACACTAACAGTAGCATTAAAAATAGCAATAATGTTGGAAATTAGTAATAAATGTTGAGATGTTGAAATGCAAGACTTTTATGACTCAAGTATTGGGGTTTTTAGTCATTTACAGAACCTGGAAAATACAGGGGGAAAAAAGCTAATAGTGGGATTCTTACTCGAAGAACAAACAGGGAGTGTAATCACTAGGCTATGTGGTTCCTGTTATAGTTTCAAGGTGGCTCCTAATAGAGGTGTTCGGTATATGGATTCAAGTCAAAGAAACCGAAAATCAAATCAAACTGAAGTCGAATTTTCAATATTGATTTGGTTTTTGGATTTTTTGGTTTGGTTTGGGACCAAATCAATTTCTCAATCTGGTTTAAGGTTTGATTACCTATAGTTGATTTTCAAATCAAACCAAATCGAAAACCGAATTCAGTTATATATATAAACAAACACATAGTTGTTAGACTCGTATGAGTCACGTGTCGACTCAAAACAGATAGAAAATGTTCCGACTCGGCTAGTGACTCGAAGTAGCTTATGACTCGTGGATGAATCGCGAGTTTTGGTGTGACTTGGAACGAGTCACCTCAAATCGTGACTCTTACGAGTCGAAGCTTTAGCAGAGAGAAAACACTTGAATCCCCATTCTGGTCATTTTTGGTCTTGTGGTTGTCGGTTGCTTGCTGAGTTGCAGAGAGTAGAGAAGATAAAAGAAATAATGGTTATGAGATAGATAATAGTGAGAAAGCCGTTCAAAAAAAAAAGATAATAGTGGGAAAAAAAACACATGTTCCCAAGGCAGCAAATGGGTGGCTTTATAACCACCACATAATCTATTTTCTTTCTTTTTCTTTTCTCAACTTTTATTTAAAAGTAATATTAATTAGAATCTTCATTTACTCTTTTAAATTTAGAAATCGAACAAATGTTGACAAACATATGCAAATAAAGTATATGTTCAATTCAGTTCTAATTATTAAACAAAATAAACATAAAAGTCAAAAGAGTTTAATAAATAAGGTATTTGCTCAATTCAGTTCTAATCAATCACATTATTTTATATATTAAAATTAAAATGTGTTTTGCAATCCCTACTTTTCAAGAAAAGAATATATGATATTGTTAATAAATCAGTAAGAAAATTCGATATTGTTAATAAATGTGATAATATTATCAATATATGTATGTTTTTACACATACATTATATATTTTTGCTATATAATGTTCATTTTTATGACTTATGATTCAAAAATTCACAAAACGAGTTGACACACTAGTCACGAGTTAACAACTTTGTGTGTATATATATTATCTGTATATATAATAACTTATACCTAATTAATTTATAATTACTTATAGTATTAAGTAAAATTGAAGTTTATATTACATTGTATTATTTTCATTTAGTAAATTTTTGCTAGAAATTTTGCCAACAAAAATCTACATAATTTGAAAATGGTTTGGTTTAAATCCCAGTTCGAACCGAAACCAAATCATCGTATTTGGTTTGGTTTGTTCTTCATTAATTCGGTTTGATTTGGTTTTCGGTTTGAACTTTGAGAATTGTCAAGTTGAGGAGACCGAATCGATGACGAAGAAACCGTAAACGAACACCCCTAGTTCTTAATAAAGTTAATACATGTTTATAAAGGCTTTCCAAACTTTTGGTACGGGGCCCACCTTGGGTGTATATAAGTCCGCCCCTGCATTTACGGAAACTTGAGCAATGTATGGCTATGGTATCCATGATATTTCTGGTTAGAACTTGATATGAAAAGTGAGTAGATTCTGATTTGGATCTTGGTTTGAGCTTTAAAATTACTGAATGAAACAGTATTTGGCTGCATTCTTGGAGAACCCTGTAAAGTGGAAGAAACCTGATGAGGTTTGTGCCATATGCGATAATGGTGGTGTACTTATCTGGTAAGCTTGTTTGTTTTGTTTTTAACCAATATATAGCAATTACTGTAGTTGCTAGTTTCGTTCAATCTTTTGTGACTAATTAAATCATTTTTGTCCCAAGTTTTTGTATTGGGCTTGCTTTCTCTATGTATGTTAAATATTTTGTATTAGTCTTGAGAAAATATTTTGCATGGGAGTTGGACACTTGTACTTTCTAGCTGATAGGTTTTCTACTACACAGGGGTACGGTACCCAAACAGTTTATTTCATACTGTAAATATAAATTACCCATACTGGTCGGTCCAACTTTTTTTGATCTGCTACCTAACCCCCAGACCTACCAGTCTCACCACCTTTACTCGGAAGCTATTGCATGTGTTATTTTCATTTGATGGTTTTCTGATGTGTTTTGCCATCCATTAATTGCAGTTGTGATGGGAAATGTTTTAGGTCATTTCACCCACATAGAAAATCTGAAGAGGCACAAGATTCCAAATGTGAATCCGTTGATAAAACTCCTAAACAATTAGAGGTGTGTTAACCATATACGAGGTTTTTGAATGATGCCAGTTTTGAATATGAATGCTGTTAAATTTGTTTGCTTAATTGTTTTTTTCATAATCTTGTGTTTTTGCATTGGTTATCCTTAGTCATATCCTGTCTGTATTCTTTTTGCAGGAAATGCAAGAATATAAATGCGAGAATTGTCAGTATAATTTACATCAATGCTATGTTTGTGGTAAACTTGGTTCTTCTGATAAGTCTTTGAATGCCGAGGTATGCTATACTTGGGCAGTTTATCTTCATAGTTTGTTCTTGATGATCTGTACAAAATTGTTTGCATGATTAGAATGGTCTGCTTGAGAGAGTTATATATCTCGATTTGTTGTTGTTAGACATGTCCATTAGAAAGTTGCTTTTTCAGATTCCCTTTTATGTTAAGTCTCTTGAATGAGGCAGTACTATTGAATTCAGATAAATCTGAGTGCTCTGGTAGAGAAATAAGATTTCTCTCTACGGGCATAATGCATTTTAGTCAATATGTAATATCATATGTCAACTTTTGGTTCATTTTAAATGTCTATTTAGGTTTTTATGTTATTAATCATATTATGATAAGAGTATAAAATAGAAGTTCATTATTTGAAAGAGTTGAAATGAACATTTTAGAGTTTTGTGTAGTTTGACTAGTATTATCTAACACTATAAGTTTTTGTGTAGTCTTTTTAGCGAACATTAGAGATAAAATTTTTTACTTTTACACTAAGTTTGTATTAACTTTGGTGTTTCCTTAGTCCATTGTTGTGATACTCTGGCTGCCTTATTTTTCATGGGACTTCTTTCTACAGGTTTTTCGTTGTAGTTCTGCAACTTGCAGCCACTTTTATCATCCACAATGTGTGGCAAGTCTTCTTAAGAAGAATGATAAAGCTGAGCAACAAGCTCTTAAAGAAAAAATTACTAAGGGGGATCTGTTCATATGTCCTGCTCACAAATGTGCAGTCTGTAAGCAATCAGAAAATGAAAAGGTGAAAGACTTGCAATTTGCCATTTGCAGGCGGTGTCCAACATCATATCACAGGAAATGTTTACCGATGTAGTCTTCTTATTTCGTTTTGTACATTGTTTTTCTCTGAAGCTATTGGCATCTTCATTTCATTATTAATTCTGATCACACTAGTTCTCTTTTGGTCTCATTGCAGGGATATCATGTTTGAAGATCAATATCGTGACGAGGATGATGGCGATGCCGAAGTCAGGGCTTGGGATGGACTTTTGTCTAAATCTCGTGCATTGATATATTGCATGTGAGTCTAGGGTCCTTTTATATGATCAAAGTTTAGGGGTGCGTCTGCAAAAATCAGTGCAGACTGATAAACCTTAGAACCGAATCAACCAAGTACCGGCCATATTTGGTCTAGTTTTTGGTAAATATGGTTTGGTTCTCGGTGTAGAACCAGCTTATTAGTTTTTTAGATTTCTTTATTTTTCAAATTAAAAGTTTACAGTTTGTTTTGGGATTGAACCTGTTTTAAACTGGAACCAGGCCGGATTATATCTGTTCGCTTCACGGTCCTTTTCATTAGTTTTTAAATCCGGGTTCGGTTCGTATTTGTCCCAGTGAAACACCTCTATTCAAGTTTCTATACTTTTAACTCTCATATTTTGACTTCTCAGAAAGCATGAGATCATTGAGGAACTAGGCACTCCTGCAAGAACCTTAAAATTTAAGAATATTCTTGGAAGACAGACAGAGCAGCCTTCTGAACCATGAACAGGTGAACCAGAAGATAATGCAGTCACACCCAATGCGTCCCCAGCCCCATCTATTAATGGCGATGACTGACGGTTCTGTGAGTGCAGAATACTTTAACATGACCATTGATGATCCAGTCTCTCTGATACAACGTGTGCTTCAATAGTAGATTAGAATGACTATATGGTCAAATTGTATCTTTAAACCTCCTAAGTTGTTTTTGGGTGATTCTTATGAATGAATAGTAGACTGTTTATAAAGTCTTTTGATATCTATTTATAGGCCGACAATACTTGACATAACCAGGAATCGACTTCAAACGGACACGAAAATTAACATGTACCAATTCGAAAGACGAGAGATACGTACTCTAGGATAAAAAAAAAATTGGTTTTCCAGCTTCTTCTTGGGGTGTGTAAACATTCATCACTAAGATTACCACGTGATCTCGAAAGAATTATAGATAAATGGCTATCCATTATTGACAATAGAAACTAGGCCAACTGGAGTATTATTCCATGAGCCACCACAGTCCCGCTTAAATACCGATTATTCATCAGCTTATGTGAGCGTCGTGTATTCAAAGATAGAAACCACAAACATGTTACTCACAATAATATGTTGGTACAATACAAGATCTCAATGATTCTTTGCTGCCGGAACTTCATCACCTGTATCATGGCCGTCCCTGGCATTTTACTTTTTTAGAGGCCTTATGCAATGAAGCATTAAAATAATAACAAAGTAAATTTCAAATTAATGTTTATTCATTATTATAACTTTTGGAACGTGCTAATCATATCATATTTTTATTCTGCAGAGAAAAAAAACATCATATTTGACCCTCATATTTAGTTCCTAGTTACACTAAATATTGTAATAAGTACTTAAATAGTTTCATTCTTCTAGCATTTTTTTGATGCAAAATCTTGGATTAAATCTTTGTAATCACAATATAATCTTTGAATGAGCCAACAAGCTTCTTTCCAAAAATTTCATATTTCATTACAAGAAGTGAAAGTTATAAATGATGAAATTATTACACATAATTAACTTTAACATCTAACTCTTCTGTATAGAACTTCTTGATGAGAGGCTTATGCTTTCTCTTCTTGATTTATTCCAGTAGCATTGATGCGAAGACTACATCTTGTGATCTCGTTGTGCAGACATGATACATTTGTAGCAAAACTTCTGATGTTGTAATGTTCATGTCAGCTGCTCTGTAGAATCTCATTCCAGAATTGTATGTTTCAAAGAACATACCATGTTCTGGTTCCCTGATCACAGATCCATGACTTCCAATGGGTACACCAGCCGATAAGTTAGTGTTGATCAGTAATTCCATTTGTTCATCTTCTACTGGGGGTTGTACCTTTCTTTTCTTGCTGCTGGGAGCTTTGAGATTTGTACTGGTGCTGGAGAGATTTTGAGAATTGAATTTGCGATCCCAAGTTTCTGCTCTACCTTAGCGATTTTATTAAAGTACTTGTTCATCATCTCCAATAGCAGTTTTGCAGCAACAGTCTTTTTCTCGGATACAAGGTGATGTAACTCAATTCATTACGTGACTCCCAGATCTTGTTCTTGAATGTTGGGCATGGATTAGTTTAGCTCACATCTTGCCTTATGATATCCACTTTGATTGATTTGTTGTCATAAAAAGCAATGACAGTGGCACTCGTAATTTTCTCAGGAGCCAACCTGTTCTTTATCAACTTGTTGTACCTGCTTCTTAATGACTCATGTTTTTCTTTCTTCTTATGTTTCCAACTCCTTTTTCTCTTTTCCACTGATTGAAGTATAAGAGCTTGGAATTCAGCAGTAGAGAGTTTCTTGTAATAGGCAGCAACTTATTCATCATCAGCATCCTCTAATGCTTCTCTGGCTTCTTTTGCAATGAGATCTTGAGTGGCCTTCTGTTCCTTTTCTCTTTCAATTTCCATTTGTTTGACCATCTCAAGTTCTTGCAAACTGATATCTGTTGTGGTTGTGAGATATTCAGGGTCAGGATCAGCAGAGTCTTTTAGTTGCTCTTGAATTGTTGAGCTTGATCTTTTTCCTTCTTTAGCCTTTGTTGTTTGCTCAACAGTAGCAGCAACTATTCTATGTTCCCTTATAAGTTTCCTGACCACCTTAACAGACTCATCAGTTGCTTTTGGAATAGCAACTATTAAGATTTCAACAACTTTTCCCTTTTCCATAAGAATCCCGGGGTTAGAGATGAGTAATCTTCAATATTAAGTGGCTGCTTAGAAGCCTGCTCCCCCTTAGTTGAAGTAGGTAGATTGAACTCATCCAGGAATGTATCATTTTGTTGCCATTTGGGAAAGTCATGTGTTGAAACAGGTGGTGAAGTGAACTTCTCCCCCGTGGAAGCTGCTGATGCTGCAATAGCTGCTTTCGTAGTAGGATCCACCACAGAAGTTGGAGATGGAGTGGATGTTGTTGATTGTTGTGAGACTTATGTTAGGATTTCAGAAACATCCTTAGACACTTGTTCCAGTTTCTGCTTCTCATCTTTATCGTAGAGGTTTGCAACAGCAACACTCATCACTCCATTCAATGTTGTTGTCATTTTGACCATATGGATGGAGTTTTGGTTGATAGTCTTGGTGAGCTCAACTACAACCTCATCATGCTGTTTTATTACTCCTTTTAAAATCAACACTTCATCCATATGTTCTTTCATCTTGTCAGTCAAGGTGATAGATGACTTCTCCAGACTGCTGATCTTGTTGATCACTAGATCGACTTGAGCATAGTCAATCTTTTCTGCTTGCAACACCAATTGAAACCTTCAAATACTTCATCAATGCTTGACTTGAAGTCTTTGAATTCAGAAGTCAGAAACTCTGGTTTGGCTTATAAGGATGCCTTGATGCCTTTCCAGAGTGCTACTACCTTGCCAATGTTTGCTATTGATTCTTCTTACCTGAAATTGTTAGTGTTTAATAGGTCATCATTAAGCCTCATAATGGCCTTACCATGGATCTTTTCAAGGACATAGATTCTGTCAATTTGTTCCATTAAATCCTTGATGGTGAGCCATTTTTGAAACCAAAAACTAACCCAAACCAACGATTCGATTGGTCGGTTTTGAGCTTAGTTTGGGTCAGTTTTTGGTTTGATTTCGGGTTTTTTTAAAAACATTTTTATCTTATTAAGTTATAAATAAAACATTCAATTGTTAAACAAAAAATATGACAAGGAAACTAAAATAAAGAATCGATTTTTATTAGCTAATTATATCTTTTCAGTGTTGAAATTTGTATGATTTTTATAAACCGAATTGATCTTGTTGTACATTCTCATCTAAGATATACTATAGATTTTGATTTGTACACTAAAAAAAGCAAAGAGTTCAAATATATTAACATACTAAATTATTTCTTGCTTAATACGCGGTAAAATATATATAACTAATTAATCACATGATAAAGCTTCATAAGAGCTTACAATCATATTTATTGATAATACATAAAAGATTAATTGGACATTATGACACTTGCTACTTTGCTATAACATCTCCAAATCAAATTATTGCATCATTTGGTGCAAAAAAACATCTTTTTATCATTAAAACAAATTTATCTTCATTATATTATATCACACATTTTAGAAAGAAAAAAAAAAGAGAAGATATACACTAACAAAAAAATCCAGTTAAATTCCATCACCAGAACTTTTAATATACTAATTATATGTTTGCAGCTCTTAGTTTTGTTATAAACTTAATCGTTAATATCAAAAGTACTTGTGACAAACATGTATATGAAACTAATACTTAAAACTTCATATATTTTATAACAATCAACATACTAATAAACTTAAGTACGAATTCATATTAAATCTTTTATTGGATCTATATATGGGTTGAAAAAAAAATAACTAAACACTTTAGTATGTCGATAATTTATATATGTAATTAAATGAAAAATCAAACATTAAAAGGTATTAGTTTATAGTATTTATGGTAATGAAAATTTTCTATTGTATTAATGAGAAGTTAAAGAAAAAAATTGACAAGTAAAATTGTAAAATGACTGAAGATGTTTTGATTCATTCCTTGGTCAAAGATGACATCATCAAAATTAATAAATGGTTAGATCATTAAGAGGGGAAATCATCTGATGGTGTAGGCTTAACCAAAACTTATTTTAGGTTTCTTTTTTTTTTAAATTATATATTAGAGATAGAGATTAGAGATTTGCTAAGCATAAATAATATATATATAATAATAAAATGATATAAATTTAAAAATAAATAGAAATATATATAATTTTGATTCGGTTCGCCTTTAATGGTTCAGTTTTTACATATGCAATGAAAAACCGTACCAATCCGTTCGGTTGTTGGAATATCAAAACCGTATCCAATGAATTTTACATTGGTTCAGTTTTTTAGTTCCGTTTTTATCAGTTTTTTTTATGGGGTTGTCTTTTATGCTGTTAACAGCAGGGGGGGGCTGCTGCTCTCCTCACAACCCCTTAAATTCAGGGGGGGCTTTTTATCCGATGTTAAAAGCTGTGAGGGCAGCACCCTGCTGCCCACAGCATATATCATTTTCCCTTTTTTTATTCGTTTTTTGCTCCCCAATCTTTAGGGCTGTAAACGAACTGAACCGTTCATGAACAGTTCATGAACCGTTCGGCGGGAAGTTCGTTCGTGTTCGTTCGTTTAGTTAAATGAACGAACATGAA
>JAOXNX010048606.1:0-12841 GCA_028566075.1 Solidago caesia | reverse complement strand
ATATAATCAATTAATATATAAATAATACAAATATTAAATGATATGATATATAAGGAAATGTTTAAAAATTTTGAAAACTAAGACACCATCCATTTGATTTAAAATGTAGTATAGAAATAGTATGCAAGCTTGTAATTTTATTTTTCTTTAATTTTAAATCGATCATTTTAAAAACGCAAACTCAAAAAAAGTTGAATAAAAAGAAGCATACATTTCATTCTAATTATGCAACAGGACTTTCATAATTCATGTCAAATTATTTATGATAAAACGGTGTCTTTGTTAAGTAAATCCATATTGTCGGAAAAATTTTTACTCTTCCTGTTCCAATTTAAATATCCTAGTTTGACTTTTTGAGTTTTTATTAATCAATTTTAATTGTAAATATTTTTGTTTGTTTTATATAATATTTGATAAAAAACGATATCAATAAAAATACATTTAAACTCCAATCCATTCATATAGTTTACATCAAGTATTATATAACACAACTAAAAATAGTTTCGGTTAAAGTTTAACATAAAATACTAAACAAGTCAAACTGAGACATTTAAAATGGGACGGATAGAGTAATTTAGAAAAACAAATCATATATTCAAGATATATATCTGAAAGTGATAAATGCATCAAATAGAAACGAATTGTGGTTGAATTATCATTTATAAAAACAATCTATCAAAATTATCATTTAAAGAAATCAACTCTCATTTATTATACCAAAACAAAATCAAACTTTGTACATTACTATTATTAGAAATCAATTTAAATCTAATGAAATTTGAATTCTAATAATGGTAATTTTGGTAGATCGTTTTTATTTTAATACAATAATAAGAGTTGATTTCCATGAACGATAATTTAGGTAGTTCGTTGCTATAAATAGTAATTCGACCAAAGTTCTTTTCAATTTTATGCATTTATCCCTATCTGAAATATACATAGTTACAAATATAAAGAACATGGCCAAATATATATTTATTATCTATTACTTCTTATAAAGAGTTTACCCCTTCCCCCTCCCCCTCACCCCCCAATTTTCAACTAACAAGTTGATCTACCCAAGTTATCTCTCTCCTTTATTCACTAATTTAAACATATTCACTTAATATACCTATAATATCCATAATGAAATAATTTACAACATAGATCCATCAACTCCTAAAATAACTACATTATCCCTTTTATCAATTACATTTACATTAATAACCACACCATCACCGCCGCCATTACCACCCATCTTCGCCACCACCAAAATATAAAAGAAATATATGAAAAGAAAATGCACAATACATATGTTAGCAGTGGAATAAGTTGAAAAAAATAATCATTTACAATTGATATTAAATAAAAGAAGTATCATCATTTTTGTTTTTTTAATACTTGGTAACATTCTATTTTTTTTAAATATATATTTTATAACAATTTGTTTTTTTTTTAACTTTTGTAGCATTTTTGTTTCAACATATATTTTTTTGAAAATTTTTTAATACTTTTTCTTGAAGTTTTTTGTTTTGGTTTGTTTTTTGGGTTTTTATAAAAATATTTTATGTTTTTATGATTTTTGAAAGTATACATAATCATGATGTTCTGGTTCTGTTATTTTCCATAAAAAATAAAACAGATAATTGTGTTATTTTCCACAAAAAAAATAAAACAGATACATGCGTCAACGTCCGGATTGAACCTTCTAGTTATATATAGAACAAATCACATGGGTCAAAACACTGTAGCATTTACTGTAGCGCTACAGTAACTTCTTTTTTTTTTAGCTGTGTTGTTTTTTTTGCCTTTTTTTTTCCTGCATTTACTGTAGCAGAGTTTTTTTTTTTCCCCCTTTTTTTTAATGGTTTTGTGTTTCTTTTTTTTATGTAATGGTTTTGAATTTATTTATTGTAATTTGATCGTAACTATTAATTTCTTCCTTAAATTTTTAATGGTTTTAACCGTGGTTAGGAACTTTAACATGCCAATATTACGATCGGATCGCAGTGAATAAATGGGTAAACAATATATCATAAATCTTGAAACCTAAAAGCATGTTAGTCCTTTACTTTGTATTTTTAGGAATGTCAGTTTCTTTAAACTTTTAGTTTTTTTTTTCTTTCAATGGTCTTACCATTTTTATTTATTTATATAGTTTTAATGATTCTTTTCCCCTTAAGTTTTAATGGTTTTAGGCGCTTTTAATAAAATCGTTGGATATTGTCAAATAGGTAAGAAACATAGGCTCATTGTTTTTGATAAGTATAGTTGTTTTCATTGCTTCCTTCCGTGCAACGCACGGGTTAAATTGCTAGTTTTCTCTAAAAACAAACCCTTTTTAACAACCCAATTGGGTAACAAACACATTCCTTGGAAATCATTGGGTAATTAGTATGGGCCGGTCCATTTGAATAGATGGTCTCTAAGGTCCATCAGGGTTAAGTTTCCAATTTCCATCATACTCTAAAATAATATTAATCTTTGTTAGTAATGGTGAGACTTAGAGATGCACATCCAAACCCGTTTCTTAAAAACCGAAATCCGACCCGACCCAAAACCGGTTTCGGTTTCGGGTTTCAAAATCAGGTTGGGACCGGGTTCAAAATCGGGTCGGGTTCGGTTTTGGTCAAAAAATCGAAAAAAACCGGTCAAACTTTGACCAAAAACCGGGTTCAAACCCTGTTCAGGTTTGGTCAAATCCGGTTTTTAATCTTGTTGACCAAACCCGGTTCGGGTCCGGGTCGGCCTAAAACCGGTTTTTGCTCACAGCTAGTAATTGTTTCCAATATGATCTTTAACTGCACAACTCAACTTTAACTAGTGGGATACCCACACGATGCGGTGACGGTGATGGTGACTTGTGGTGGACTGGTGGTGGTGGCAGCGACTGTTGGTGTAGGTAATTGATGTAAAAATAATTAACGTAAAGAGATTTGTGGAATCAAGGGTAAGGATGAAAAAATCTAACTTTTCAACAAAAAAGTGTAAAATTTTTGTATATAGAGAAGATAGTATAGAATTATAAATAAAATGATTTCACTAATTACTAACATACCGTTGTTTTTACAGCCATCAGTTAAATGCCGTACTAGTCTTGTTCTAAGTTTCAAGTGTACCAAGTTCCTACATAAACCTATAAGATGGTTATACAAATTTCCAATGTCATTTTGTTCAATTCATGCATAATCATAAAAATAGTAATTATCTTATCGAACCCGTGGTAACAACCACGGGTCCATAACCTACAACACCAATTAAATGTTATTCAGATTCTTAACATACTAGGTTCATATCCAAATTAAAGCATTTAGCATTCAACGAAACAAGTGAACGAATCAAACACAAAAAAGATTAGTCAAGGTTTTAACTGAAAGCTCAATCATAACAAAACTTTGGAGACAAGGTGAAACCAGCAAAATAGAACACGGATAATGTTTTATGTCTAGCAGAACGATAAAAGGAGATTGTCTTAGACTAGGTATTAATTTCTATCAGGAGATTGTCTTAGACTAACAAACCAATTCAACACAATCAAGGAGAAATCACTGTGAAACTCCGAGCCACTTGGTGAAAACATCAAACTCTGCATAATCACTGTCTGAGATCATAGTCTTGTACCATGCCTTGCTTGCAGTCTTAATCTTTAATGCTTCTTCCTGTTTTGATAAACAAAAGTTAACAAGAAAAAAATGTGTCAAAAGATGGATGTCAAATGATAATAAAGCATAGAGTACCGAACACCACTTCTAGCAAGGTTAATCATAATAAGAAATGAAAATGTTTAATATACGAAGAGGTATCAATTAATCAACAAAACAAGATGGTTAAAACCAGTACACCTTATACAATGTGATAGTGTGTAAAAACATAAAATAGTATCTGTTAAATGAAATCAGATGCAGAAACACATCACGGGGTCATATTGCAGATTAGTGAGAATAAACAAACTCAACTAGAACACCATATCAAAAAATACAAGCTAAAAGTATGATAAGGTTCAACTATCTTTAAACGGGGAATATGGATTCAACAAGCGGTTGTCAAAAAACTTAGCTCTTAAAACCATCAAACTCTCATAAAAAGAGAAGTAAGAACCACATTTTAAACCATATATAAAGGAATCAACCAATTGGATTCAAATAACCAAAGCTATACAAAAACGTCTTTACCAAAAATCAAAGCATATAAAAAGCAAGAACATGTAAACAAAAAGTCTATATAATAATGACGATTGAAATAATGAAAGATACGTACCTTGGAAATTGGCTGCCTCTTCTTGTCAAGCTTCTCTTGCTTGGACTTCTTCCTCTGCTCCTCAGCTAGAAGCGCCATCCTCTTTGCGGTTTTGGCATATGGGTTCAACCTCAGCATGGTGTTCAAGTTCTTCAATGGGTTCTTCTTCATTGGTGCCCTCTTCACCTCCTTCTTAATTGGCTTCACAACAGACTGCACCTCATCAGAGTTGATAATCCTAGCCAAATCTGCATTCACCATCTTAGCCCTGGGCAAAACATACCCCTTCTTCTTCTCGCTAGTCTTCTCAAACGATCCGTAGATAGAATCAAGTTTCTCAAAAGCCGATTTTGTCCAGATAATAAACCTTCCAACATGGCCTCCTGGAGCCAACTTCAGCAAATTCAACCTCTCAACGTTAGCAACCTCAATTCCGGGAATGTTCCTGAATGCCTTCACAAGCTTGGCACCTTCAGTCCCGTACACAATCAAGGGTCCCTTTCGTGAAATGTACCTGTTATTACATTAATATCACAATTTAATCCATTGAGATTAAATCAATTATTACATAAATACAATGATCCACATAGAGAAACAAATGCAGCAAAAGAACATATCTGCGGTTTCGGTGTAAAAATCAAAGACTCCGAATTACGATACTCACAAGTACAACGCCATATCTTGGAGCATTATCCACAAACCAAGATCACATATCACATAAAAATAGCAGTACAAATATTAAAATCAATAGTGTACATACATAATGAAACACTATATACAATGATATAGCATAAATATAGCATACAAACCAATTTCATTTAAACATCAAACCATCAAATCTAATGTTGGCATACTAGACACAAAACTTGATTGAACTTTTATTAGTACCGAAAACACCGAATTCCAATTAACTACTATTTAATCCATTAAAACAAAAGTTTTACACACCATATATCTAAGAATCTAAGAATCTATACAATTTCTAATCAATAAACTAACACTTGGCTTTCTAAATAATATTAAAAGTGAACCCAAATTGGCAGAATTATTTAGTGCATACACATATACATTAATATACATACAAATTCTATAGATTACAAAAGTTCCTTACCTATACATATACAGACATATATACAATGATATATAATTTTTTATGTACACAATCAAATACATAAATAACATGATTCCACAATATATAGAAAAATACAAACAAATGATAAACTTATATACATCACATATATCAATACATCTAGACAAAAATATACATTAATTAACAGAAATAATAATATGAAAAAAAAACATAAATAGATAAAAATACATATAGATATAGATAGAGATAATAAGTATACCTTCTGTTCCTCATTTTCCCCTTTCCTGGACGAATGCCAACAGAATCCTTAGCTTTCTCGGCATCAGGATAGGCACCAATCTGCTTCAATACCTTGATGGCATTCTGGGTCTTCTCGATTCCTTCAGCTGTATCACTAACAACCAACGGCAGCTCCGGAACCTCCTCGATTCTGTGACCACGCGCCATTACAAGGGAAGGTACAGCACTTGCTGCAATGGCGGAAACAACAGCATATCGCTTCTGATTGACGTTGATCTTCCTATGCCACCTTCTCCAGATCCTGGTTGGTGCGAACATCCTTCCACCTCTACACATGTTGCCGAATGCTCCTTGTCCAGCACGGTGGGTTCCGCCGCCGGGAACACGTGGGATACGTGAAACGGCACGTCCTGTTCCCCAGGACTCGGCGGAGGTCTGGTGGCCGGCTTTGCGAGATACGGCATACGGTTGGCGGCTGTTTTTGGAAATGTTGGAATGGACGAAGTTGACGATGTCCGGTCGGATTGAGGATTTCATGACGTGCGGGAGAGGGAGGGTGGTGTTGTCGGTGGCCATGTCTGAATCCAGTGACTGGATGGAGACTAGTGGGCGGGCGGCGGCGGACATTTTGGCTGGTGTGGGTTTCTGTGACAGTGAAGAGAGGGAGGGTGCTAGGGTTTTCTTATTATCAAGTGTGGCAAGTTTGGTGTATGCATATATGTGGAAATTGAAATTAGGGCTTGGGAGAAATGGGCCGAGGTCTGATTTTATTTTCTGTTTGGGCCTGGAATTTTTTTTTTAATCACACTACAAGAAAGATAGCTGGGCCTGGGTGTAGTCTTGGGGAAAAAAAAAATCGGTTTTTGAAAAACCAGGTTCAAAAAACCGGTTTTCTACCCGGTCAATCCTGGGTTTGAACAAAATCGGATCGGATTTTGGAAAACCCGGCGGTTTGAAACCAGTTTGGGTTTCGGGTTTTTGGACCAGGTAGAGATCGGGTTCAAATCGGGTCGGGTTCGGTTTTTGGCAAAAAATCCGGTCCACGTTGACCAAAAAACGGTTTGAAACCGGTTCGGGTAAAACCCGGTTTTTGGGCATGTGTAGTTTGGCGATGCGATGGGTGGGCATGACTCCTAGAGTGAAAATTTTGGCAAGTGAGACGACTGTTGTTACTTAAAAATTTGATAATTTATACTTCTATATTACTACTAGGTTTTTTATCCACACAATGCGTGGCTGTTTATAAAAAAGGTTCACGCTGTTTTAAAAAGTTGTTCAGTGATTGTATGTTTGCTTTAGGTCTTACTGCATAATGATGCACTAAGTTATTTGCTTATTTTATACATGTATGTTTGCTTTAGGTCTTTACTATATAATGATGCATATATGTCTGCTTCCACTACTATAAAAACAATGAACATAAAATTGCATTTATGGATCTTCTAGTGGGTGAGTAGAATATGAATTTAACCATGGATAGTAGATTTTGACATCATCATCACCCTCGCATTCTAGTTGATCCAATTGAAATAGCAAACCATCCGACTAAAACTAATATTAAGAAATCAACCAAAAATAACAAATGGATATATAAAATGGAATTACATAAAATGTCAGCTTTCACAATCAGAAAATGAAACCCACACTAAAGAAGTGTCTTTAAAATCAAAGAATTCACAAATCTGCGTATATCAAGCCTCAAAAATCATTTTTATTATCCAATCTGATACATGACCTAACCTGTTTGCAAACTTAATCTCAATCTTTGATATACTTACATTTCCAGCAGGCAACATCTTATGGTAGCTTAATTGTATATAAAAAGTTGCTTATTAGCCTTAGTTAATGAAAGTATGAAACCATAGCAGTATACAAATATAACTTTATGGAAACTTAAATTTTGAAATGTCATGAGAGTGCGGTTTCAAAAAATACCAAAATTCGACAAAGTTCTCATGTGCTGGTGGCTTTTCACTGACTCCACCCATATGGTCTTTGATGGTCATTTTGGGTGATACTGTGATAGCAATACCATATGATTTTCCCTTAAATTCAAGGATCGTCAATGATCAAAACGAACCTGAGTAAGTAAACAGTCCAAAAAGAAAGAAGACCGAATTAGACCAACTTCAGAATCTCTACCTCATCAAAAATTATCAAAATACCACCTTGATAGCAACTATTGACATATATCACTGACAATTCTGAAGTTCTTGATAGCTGTAATACCACCTTCGAGTTAACTCCATGCTTTGGTATACCATATCATACAATCATGTAGTCTCATTGTACTTATAAAGCTCACCACAGAGCATAGATCATGATTCTTAAGCCATTCAGTCATTGTGACTTAGTCGGTGCAATATTTATCTCTTATAATGTGGTCACTTTTTATTTTGAAAGCCGGCCATCGTACCTTTCAACTTTCTCAAGTTCAACCATTCATCCCATAATGAGTGGTGCAATAATCGGTTTCAATCTTACAACGATTCGTGTACAATGTACATGGACTTAATATCAGTATCTAGCAATGCAATAAATTACCAATCGTAGTTTTACTTGGACTTAATAGCATGATTGCACAAACACAACTTTCAAACATATAAGGATCATTATATACACCTATAAACCAACTAATATAACCTTCAAAGTATCACCGAATTGTTACATACACTATACTATATGTCTATAAATACTCTAAACATAAATATGAATCATTTACGTACGCCACATGACTATACTGTATAGACGAATAGTTACCTATACAATGCTAAAAAAATACATTATCAAATTAAACATTGTTCTTCTTTGGTAAATGCACATACATACAGCTAAAAATATATGTTGCTAGCTTTTCTGCATTGAAAATATATAGTAGCATCTTCTACTATCAATAAAATACAACATGGCCCATTGCAAAAGGACTATTACTATATCGCAAACTAACACCTTTTAAGTTTTAATTCTCCAAAGACCAACAAAAAATAACAAATAACAATTAGATACACATTCTCAGAAAATAATGTTACAAACCTGAACGTTGCATTCGTGGCGGGGATGGATGATTAATCAAACCACAATGATCAGTAAACTACTACGGAAGTACGGAGTAAAAGAGAAAATATAGTATTTGAAAAAACCATCAACATACGTACCATCAAATCCACACAAAGTGGAAGAAATTGCAACCGGTGTTAAACGAGTTTAGCGGCATTTATGCAAACATGGTATGTTTTTTTTTTCGGTTTTTTTTTCTGTTTTTTTTTCCTTTGTTTTTTTAAGTTTCGGTTTTAATCTTTTGTAGAAACATGCTTTTGTTTTGACGCTTTTGTTTTGAAACAAGCTTTGGAAGAGTGGGCGAGGCAACACAAATCCAAGCCATTTGGACATCTAAAGGCTTGGGAAGTGGCGATGCAATATGACAAGTTCTCATATGTCTCACCAATGGATAGTACTTCAACCGAGTCAAATACTCCAACGGCTGGAACTCGGGGGGTGATACTAGCAGTAGTGAGAAGCAGGTTCGAACCGATGAGTCGAGCGACTACACAAGGCTTCCTAATTTGAATGAAAACGTGATGCCGACACTTCCTCGCAAATCAAGAAACAAAGCCGACAAAGCCGAATCAAACAAAAGCAAACTCATTGACTCCGTTGAGGAGTATAAATTGGTGAGGTTGCAAGAAAAAGAAGAAAGGAGGCTCGCCCGGGAGATGCGGTTAAATGTCATCAATGGACGTGAAAAGCTTGCACATGAATTGCTACAATCCCAACTCTATTGGCAACGACAAAAGGTGATGGATCAAGACATCAAGATATTTGGTTGAACCCGTGCGTAACATCGTCTTGCAACGAAAACGCGACATCGCCGACAAATACTCATGGCCTCACCCTCGAAAACTAGTTGTTTTATTGTTGTATTGTGTGTTTTAATTTTAATGAAATTTGTAGTTTTTATAAGTGAAGGGTTTATTGTGTAAAATTTAAGATGGCAAAAATTAGCAAAATTTGGTAACCACACCCTTAATTGTGGCAAAAATTGGTAAAAATTGGTAACCATGCTAAGGGTTACATGTCAAGTGCTCATTGGTCCAAATTTTTTTACCAAAACTTGCCAAAATCCCTTTTTGGCAACTACACCCTTCACCCTTATGGAGTATAAGGGCGCGTTGGTTCACAAAATATTTTTGGAAGGAATGAAATCTGTCAAAGGAATTGAAATTTGAAAGAATTGAATTTAAAGAATGTTTTTTTATCTTTTGAAGATTCAAATGACGGACGGAATGAAAATCCTTCCCACACCCCCAAGGAATGAAGATTTCATCAAATGAGAGAATGTTTACATTCCAACGGAATGAGACTCTTCCATATTTGAACAACCAAACATACTAAAGAATGGAATTCAATCTCAATTCCATCAGAATCTGTGAACCAAATGCGACCTAGAGGATTATTAAAGCTAAAAAGACTAAAATGCCCTCATGTGCATTGCACATGGGAGGCTTAACGGAGACCCACAAACGTCCGTTAGGGCGAGAGGTATGTAATGATACAAAAAGTCACCATAGAGGTATGTAATGATACAAAAAAACGAGAGGGGTGAAACTTGATAATATTGACATATCCCGGGGGTATGTAATGAAATGAACTCTAAATTAATATAGCCAAGATATCTAAATTAATATAAAATTAAGGGATAATGACCTGTGCATGTAATGAACTATGCCAAAATGTTTATGCGATGTAATGATTTAGTCGGACGTCTATGCAATGTAATAAACTTCTAAATCTATCCAAAATATGTAAAAGGGTGGTGCCACGTCGGATGCTACATCATGCCATGTCAGATGCCACATAATGAAGTTACATTTTTTTGGACATATTTAGAAGTTAATTACATTAAATAGACGTCCGACTAAATCATTACATCGCATAAACATTTTGGCATAGTTTATTACATCCACATGTCATTATCCCTATATTATTTACTATGTTATTTCAACTACCTAATAAATCTAATTGTTAAAAAAAACTTATTATTTTTAAAATCTAAATAAAATGAAACTTTTAACAAGTATCAAAGATTCAAAACATATATTTCATTTGAAATTCTTCAAAGGATAATTCTGTAAAGTTTTAAAATACACTATTTGTATTGTTATCGATCATTTTCATTAAGATAACCTGAACATGTAAAACCACATTCATATACACGGTATCATTAAAAATAACAAATGATTCAAAACATTGTGTAGTACATATTCAACTTACATACTATAGATATTATTAGTTAGCTTATATTATTATAAGGAGAGGGTATTCATATTTGTCTATATAACCCCATAGTGTAATCACAATTCTTTAATAATACAACAACAATTACAAGATTCTATATGGTATCAGAGCCTCCCATCCTAGACCACAAACCCTAGCCGCCACCTACCTAGAGGCTGCCGAAAAACCATCCAACGACTGCCCTAACAAATTCGACGACTAACAAGGCTCGGTATACAACGAAAATACTCTCACTACCTTCCTCTACAAATTGACCAAACCCAACAAAAAATCCAACCACCTCCCTAACGTGCTGCCACTCGCCGCCTAACCTACCTATTAGAATTTTAACTCCGGCCAGATATGTACTTTTCCAGGCGCGTCTGACATCACCGCCGCCGCCATCTTCTTTTTCTCTAAAATCGGAACAAACCCATATTATACCACCCACCTGCTGTCACTAACCCTAAACTCGCCATACCCGAACCCTAACCCACCATCTGCTGTCGCTCGGATCTGCCATCAAACACATGGCTATGCTCGCCACTATATCACAACTAGACAAAACCACCCACAATTTACACAAATTCGCCTTTAAATTATCCCCCGTGAACTATGGATTATGGAAAGCCATGATTGAGGCTTTCTTCACCGCACACAACCTCTTTGGATACATCACTGGATCCATACAATGCCCTAGTGAAACTATACAATCATCCTCCTCTGACAAAGAGAAGAATAAAGAACAGCCACAACCACAAGGTCCACAACCTAACCCTAACTATGTGACTTGGATCGCGAATGATGCTTACGTACATATGTTTCTCATGTCAACACTATCTGAAGCCTCCTTCCAACATATACAAGGCAATATCTCTCATGATATGTGGCTATCATGGAACGTGTGTATGCTCCACATACAACATCTAGGTAATATACACTTAACACTCAACTTTTAAAGATACAAATGAAGGAATATCCTTTAGACCACCTCGCAAGAGCACAAGAGTACTCAGAGGCCCTTGCAAATATAGGTGAACCAATGAAAGAAAAATATTCGGTTATGTTAGTGATCTCCGGCTTTCGAGATGAATACAATGGCTTAAAGTCCTCCTTAATTGGATGGAAATTTGAAACCAAATTTTATAAAATCACTAGCCTTCTTTCCGATTATGATTACATGACAAAGCTGGCAGTGTCCAATCAATCACCTGTCCAAGCCTTTATGGCTACCACTGGAAATTAGATAACAAATTCCAGAAACCCATCATCCATACCCAGTGATACAAGGCAAGCCCTTCAAACCCTTGTTGCTTGCCTTGGCATACAATTACAACTAGCCACTCCTTCACCTACTGGCCACAATATGTCTTCTAATCAGGCCTACTACACCAATCGATTAGGAAACCGGGGTAACAACGGTCAGTATAGGCGTGGTGGGGGTAGTAACATCAACAATAACCATATTGGTGGTAACAATGGGGGTAACAACAACTGCGGTGGTAACACTAGATTTCCATTGGCCTCTAATCAGAATGTAGTTTACGGGACATGCAATCGTGGTGGAATAGGTCACGTACCATCTGAGTGCCCCAACCGCGACCCTTCCACCATTCGACCTCGGCAACCCTCAGCCATATATTCCAATTCATGGTTACAGACTTCGACTACATGGATTCTAGACATGGGTTCTAGCAATCATGTTTCTCCACATCTCTCAAGTTTATGATACTTTTGAACCCGGTGATGATCACCTTCATGTTGGCGATAGTAAAGGACTTCCCATCCTTCATATTAGTTCTACACATTTACTCTCCTAACAAAACCTTTTCTCTTAAAATATTCTCCATGTTCCTGAAACTAAAATGAATCTTCTTTCTGTTCAACAATTATCATGATAATAACATTTTCTTTGAATTTCACTCCACTTGTTTTTTTGTGAAGAACAAGGATACGTATACTACCCTTCTCATGGGTCCAAGTAACGGCAGACTCTACTCTATCTGTCTGCCTCACATTCAA
>JAOXNX010048545.1:0-12856 GCA_028566075.1 Solidago caesia | reverse complement strand
TCACAAGTAAACATTTGATATGAATAAAAATAAAAGGTATATTTACAATGCAAGTTTTTAATTATCATGAATGCTCTAATACCACGTACATATTATGTAAAAATGTTGATATATTTTGATTGTCACCTGAGTTATTATTCGAGAATTATGTCAACCCGTGCATCGCACGGGTATAATCTAGTGATTAATAATTAAAGATTCTATCATTTATATTAAAAATTCTATTAAAATTAAAAATGGTTTATCCTAATAAAAAAAAATCCAAAGCCTAAAAACAGTGAATAATGAAACGGGGGGTTTTAAAAACTATTACAAAATGTTTGAATTGAGTAATTCAATTATTAAATTCTATATCAACATCAATCTACTTTTAAAAATATTTTAAAATAGTTATCTTCCTCAAATTTAATTACTCTAATTATTTGAGATAAGTGATAAAAGTTTACTTATCCGTAAATGATGTAATCATGTCATTTTTAAAACGTTAGTAATAATTTTCGAGATTTTTGAAAGTATACTTAGTTTAATGTAAAAAAACAAAGGTACAGTAAGAACTAGAGGGGGTACTCGTGCAATGCGGCGGCAGTGGCGGTGGAGACGGGTGGCGGCAACTACGACAGGTGGTGGTGGTGGTGGCGACTGGCGGTGGTGGTGCCGGCAGGCCGGCAGCGAGCAATGTAGGTTATTGATGTAAAGGTTATTGATGTAAAAAGGGACAATGTAGTTATTTTAGGAGTTAACGGGTAGATGTTGTAAATTAATTTCATTAAGGGCATTATAGGTATATCAAGTGGAGATGTTTAAAATAGTGAATAAAGTGAAAGACATTTTAGGTAGTTTAACTTCTTTTTTGAGTAATGGGAGGGGGGTGAAATGCTTTATATAGTATTATAGATACGATGACCCTCTAACCCTCCCGTCCCTAAAGACAAACTGATATAAAAACATTTTTAGTTAAGGTGCGTTTGGCTCACAGAATGTTTTTGTAAGGAATGAAATCTGTCAAAGGAATTGAAATTTGAAGGAATGAAGTTTGACGGAATGTTTTTTTGTTTTTTGGAGATTCAAGCGAAGGAATGAATTGAAATCCATCCAACTCCCCTAAGGAATGGAGATTCATTTTTTTTTTGACAACCAAACACACTACGGAATGAGATTCAATTCCAATTCCATCAGATTATGTGAACCAAACGCGACCTTAGTGTTTTATTATATAAATCCGACGTTAATTAGGATAGCATTTTTTGTATCACAATTCACAAATTAAATAATTGATTAATTAATTCAAGTAAAACAAATTAATTAAATACTTCGTATGACATTAAGTGCATATTTACTTAAAGCTAGGTTCCATGCATTACATAATTATAATTCAATTTTAAATCTACATTTATACTTTCATAGAAGTAAATACTTTTAATCAAGAAATTCTATGACATACATATGAGAACATAATTATTGTATTTTTAACAAAAATAAGTTTTTTTTGTATTACGAATGCTTAATACTCAAAATTTATTGTCGTTATATTATGTCAAAATTTTATTCCATTAACATATATATTTTTACATTTGAATATACTAGGTTATTGGGTTATATCGTGTCAAATACATGGGATGTTTACGACATTTTCAAGATAAAGTTAAAAATATGTAACCCAAAAGACGTAAATTCAAATGTAAAAATATATGAAAAAACAAACTGGTAAATTTAAATGTAAAGAATGTAATTAAAATCAAAGTAATCCCATGTCTGACACGTGACTAAATCTAGTCTAAACTCTAAAGTACACATTTAAGTGCTTGATAAACAAGTTATACTTTCCTTACTTCGTAAACTATGAGAGGTGGCAAAATGAGTGGGTCGCAATGAACAATTTTGTACATGTGAAAACAGGTCGGGTTGGGTTGTCCCTAAACACTTTTTGTGCAAAATTTTAAAACATCTTTTTATATAACTTAGATTCCACCCCTAATTTGTTACCATTGTAATAAAGGATATTTTTTAGTAAAATATGTTTAGCAAAAATATATAATTACAGCTTTTTGAATAAAACAATTGTGTAGGTTGCATGCATTAGCAATACATTTTAAGTAACTTTTTACCAATTCGGCCCTTTTTCACTTTTTAGCTATTTAGAAATTAGAAGTAGCAATATTTTGTTGGCATTAGTACCTGATTATGCTCCTCAATTGTTGGAAGGGATGACAAGGCTTCATTTGGTGCAGTATCTAGAGTGGTCCTCGTATCTGAAGGACAAAAGGAAAAACCAAGAAAATAAAATTAAGAAAAGAGAGAGAGTGTGACACATTTGAAGTACCCCAAAATAAAATGCAGCTTTTTTCATGTTGACAAAGTTTTATTAAAAAATAAGATCTTCTACCTATTGTTATTCATTAAAAGTTTATTGATTTTAATAGAACTGATATGTGTCTGCAAGATTTATCTATCATTACTGCAGTTTTTTTTTTACATTTGACTGATAGTTGATAACTTGCTAAACTCTGTGCGCAATTGAATTTGTTTTTAAATGGATTGGGGTAAAGTAAGTGGAATTATGAGGCAAAAAAAACCAACCCTCTAAAGATAGGTTCATAGTTTTATCATCTGGTTTTGGTGCTTCTATGGAGATTGGTTCGCTTGGTTTTATTATCTCTACAGCCTTGGAATGCGACCGGTGTACTTCATTCTGAAGGTTCCATGATCCACCAGAAAGATGATCCCTCTGTGACATTAAAGCATACGAAATCATGAAAAAGCTAGAAAAAAAATTAGACCATTAATAAAAATAAAAAGAATTATTGTGAATAAATCTGCAAACTCTACTAACAAAATTCAGGGAAAAATACACTAGCATACAGATTACAAACAAGAATCGAATATATAATCAGTAAATTATCATGATTCCAAATCAGATAAAAAGAAATCGTGAGGGTAGTACTAACATTTGGTGTCACTGGAGATTTGGAGGCATGAATGTTATTGTCCAAATCCAACTTTGAACTTGATCCAACCATGTTTTCTGTGATCAGTTTTCTTGCTTCCATGATGGCTTTGTTGTCGATATCTAGATTCTCTGTTTATCATTTACAAAATATATCATCTATAAATAAAAATACTCAAAAGAGAAACCAACAGTAAAGTTAAATACATTCAGAAACTTACTTGGCCCGGCATCCACACCCTCTCTCAGGGAATAATCTGCACCTCGCGAATTGATGATCTCAATTAGTCGATCACACTCTTCCCTGTTAAAAATAATAGAAAAATATATTCACAAGTACAAAGGCCAAGCAAAAAGCAAAATAATTGGCAAAAAGAAAGCATTACTAATTAGAGTTAGCATGAAACCAGAGGGTAGGCAAGAAAATATTGTTACCTTGAGTAGCTTTCGAGCATAAGTAGTTGTTCAACTAAATACAATATCTCACTCTTCCCCGACAAACTGCCAGTATTCTGGTGGAATAAAATACATATTATATATTAAAGCTTGCATTCAAATATCCAAAGCTAAAACAAAAGTCGGTGCATAAAATATCATCAAGATCATAAGCCATAACCATATGTTCCACCAGTTTCAATGAAATCATTAGAAAACTAGATATGCAACAACTCCGGGAAACCGGGAAGCGGGCAATCGCCCTAGGATTAGTTGACTCGAAAAGCGGTTCAGATAACTAGGTTAACCAAAAAAATATATGTATTATAAGTTTGTAATTACCTGATTCAACTGAGCACCAGAATCAGAAACGTTTTTCCCACCTTCATAATTATCTTCTATACCACCTGTAAAAACAAATCACAACAAAATCATATTTTGCATAACCAAATCAATAACTAGTTTAAATACAAAAGAAAGTTAAACCAACAATTTTTGTCAGTGCGAGGATCTTTCACCCGCATGTGCGGCGGAATCTTCAAGTATACATTTTTTACCAGATTTTAGAAAACTTTAACGGTTGTTTAGTAAATAAAATCACCAAAGATTGTTTGGTCCTTTATCAAAACTTGAAATAAATCGGGGGCTTTTGGTTAGTGGGATTATGTGATAAACTAAAAAAAAAGGCAACATCTGATTTTGGTGGGACTGAAACTGCTAGAGACGACAACCGTGTTCAAGTCTTCCCGACAGTACACCAAGTCGGTTTACAGTTTCTTTTATCCACTTCAGACCTATTTAATAAGTAATTTGTTTATTACTATTCATCATGTCAATTCAATAAATAGTCATTAATCTCTTGATATATGGCCGTTTTATAAACTAAAATCTACTGTAAAATGCAGTAGCAAGTATCCAAATTCTGGTCTACATTGACTTGAATCATGACATTTCTTCAACAAACAGTCAAAACACTTACTTAAACAATGTACCAAGTCAAAGCAATCAGCTTTCACTAATTTAAATACAATATCCTCATTATCTATATTAATCTATAGTACCCAAATATGAAAACTGAACGGCGACAAATCACATCCTTCTTTATCCAATTAGAATGTCACAGACAGTCTCTCCCCCCTTTATACACAACCACATATGACGACAAACCATCACATATCATAAAAAGACCGCAATTTTTTTTTTGTTGAGAAACCAGGAGAGAACTATCCCCTCCCCTCCCTGGCAGCATTGTGCAAGCACACGACTATTCTCTACTACCATATCAAGTATTTATCTAGTGCGGCCCTCCTAATTTTAATAATTCAGTCGCCTTTGGATCAATTCTTGATCTAATCTCAACCTTCTTCCATTTCGTATCCTTGTAACCATTTTATCCACCCTATATAAACCTCTTTTTTCGCATTACAAGGCTATTATAAATATGACACACACACACACGCACACACACACAACTAATTAACTAAATAACCCTAATACATAATTACATATATATTACTGTTGTTTACCAATTACCAAAATCAAAAATCACAAATTTAAGCAACATCTTATCATAATCACACTTAATTAGCAATTTTTTTCCACGAATTACAAACATGCATACATATAACATATACATATAACATCTGCATATACATATACATATACATATACATATATACATAAACAAACATATATAGAATAGAATACCTGAATCAGAATCAGTGTCTGAAGTAGAAACCGAACGAGAGGCCCAATCAACAGGATTCCAAAAAGAAGAAAAAAGTTTGGTTGCACCATTTGCAACAAACTTGGCCGGAAAAAGAACTCCATTTTTAATCCAATTATTATTATTATTAGGGTTTATTTCCATACTTGAACTTGGACGGTCATAAGGAGTGCCATTTTTGACACTAATACGTCGTCGTTTCACCACTTTACCGCCGGATCTACTGCTTCCGGCGTCTTCAGTGGCCTGAGAACCGGTATTCATTGTCGGAAAATAGTTTGATTTTGAGAGGGAAGAAAATTGAAGGGAAGTTATTTTTGGGAAGTTATCGTCTTTTATTATACAGTTAAAGATATAGAATATAAAAATAATAATGTGTTATATCCACTACCACTGTCTTCTATGAAATTTGTTTTTCAGTTTTGGTCTTTCAACGGTTTTATTAACGTAGTTTTTATTTCGAGTGATGGTGTTGGTACATAAAACAAGACTCAATCCCTACATATGCCGGGTATGGAAAGATGTGATGTAGACAGTTGCCTTTATCTAAAGCCCGACTAAAGGTAAAAAGACGGCTTACATAAGAACTTCCGGTCAAACGGAGAAAAAACAGGAGGATATAAAAGGTAAATAACTATACCTGTTGGCCGAGTATCACCTGACTATATTAACAATAGAGTAGAATAACATAACATACAACATAGCACACCTTAAAGCATATCCAACAAAACATAACAAATAGGAACTCATTTGAACATATTAAACAATATAAAAGCATAATAAACATAGTTTTTACCCATAGATCATCAAATATGTTTTAAGGTGATAGTATTGTACAATGATGTGAAACATGTTTTGTTGTATACGGATAAAAAAAAATGATGATATATAGATCATTAAAGACATTTATTGTTCGTAAACGTCAATTTCCGACCTAGAATTAAATAAATGAGTTTGGGTTGTAGTTAATTTTTAATTTAATTGACCTTTCAAATACCAATGAAAAGAAAATAGATGTTATAAGTTCATTTATTTATTTTCAAAATACGAAAACAATTTGATGTATTTTTTTAAATATATTTCTAGTTTAATATTTAACGTGTATTTTTGTAAAAAATTGTTTGTTTATATTTTATGGCGTATTATTTCTGGTTTCAACTAACAATTTTTTATCAACTAGCTTGTGATTTAATGAAATTGAATCAAGTTTACAATTTACACGACTGATATGTTTGTTAAAACGGTTTGATTGGATTGGGTATAAGTTTTCGATACAATCCTTAAATGGGTTAGGTTTAGGCTTAGGCTTGGGTATATGAACCGGTTTCAACGCTAAAACTGCAATCATAAATCCAGACAAAACACGATTGCCATTTCAACCCTTTTGCCCTTTATATTTATATAAAATAAAATTCAATTTTATTATGTTTGAACTTTTTTCCCCCTCTTTTTAGCTAACTAGATGGCACATAAAAGTATTAAAAAGAATGTTTATTTTTATTTTTTAAGGACCATTATTTTTAATGTATATTATAATTATAATTATGCATGTCTAAACATATTCCTGTTGGTTTTATGCTTTATGATTAAGAAAATGATATATCCTCTTAAAGATTAGCTTAAAAATCTCTCAAAATCATAAGATGATGACATGTGGATTCCACTAAATCTCTTTTCTAATCTTATTCTTTGAATTTTTCACATGTCATCATCTTGTAGTTAGGAAAAAATTTAGGCTATTCTTTTAGGAAGATTTATAATTATGATTAACAAAATTCATTATGATACTATTTTTATAAAATATGCTGATTAAATAGAGTGAATCATATGTGTATTAATCTATGACCTATAAAATTTATACATTTTTTTATATGTAAGAAACTACTATTAACTATTAGAAAGTCAAAAAGAATGAAATTATAAATTAAACATCAATACTAAAATAATCTCTACCATGATAAAATCTAAAAAAAATTGAAGTAGCATGAAGAAAATAAAAATAAAACTTGAAGGATGAAGCCCCCGGGAATAATGTTTTTCTTGGTTCACCTATTGCATAGTTTCCCTTAAATACCAAAATGTCGAGTAAACTGCAAAGTTTATTACCACTAAATTGGTTAAATAAGGGTCAGGGCCGAGGATTTAAGGGCCTAGAACGAGCCAAAAAAAGAAACTTTAGGCGCAACAAATTATATTATATAAACTATTTTTTTAAAGCGACGATAAATGTTATATCAATAAATATAGCAAAATTTATTGTTAAAAAAAAATAAAAATAAAACATTTAAAGAGATTAAACAATAAAACTAAACAACTAATATACAAAATCTAAAACCAAAAAAAAAATAGAAAAAATTATATACAAAATTGTCTTGGTTTTTGACAATTGATTTGGTTCCGAATGAATTTAAATATATGTTGTTTTTTATTATCTTTTCAATGAAAGAGAAACAAAGAGTAGTTGGTAAATAAAACCAAACGAAAACCATAAAAACCTAAAAAAAACCAAACCAAAACCAACCGATTTTATGATTCTTGTATTTGAAAAAGCCATATTAGTGGTTTGGTTAATTTTTGGGTGCATATAAAAACCCAAACAAAAAAAACCAAACCAAACCATATTATATATTACCCAATAAAGTTAAACATTAGTATTTAATATACATGTATATCCCTAATGACAATAGATTTTTAATTTGAGCATTTAAATTTTGGTATGGATTATGGAAATAGAATTTGAGTATTTTAGTATTAATATGTGCATGAAGTCACTAATAGTTGAATATCTTGCATTTTAGATTAGTTTGTTCATTAAATGATCGTTTAGTTAGACTTTTTATATTATGCAAAAAAGTTTACTATGGAATTTTTTTTTTGTTGTGATGATTTGTAAGAAAAGCGAGTCTTGTCCATATGAAACATAAAAAACCAATTGTAAACCAAAAAACCAAAAAACAACCCTATAAACCGAAAAACCAAACATAAATGGTTTGATATTCTAAAAACCCAAATGATTGGTTTGGTTTTTGGTCTTAGCCAAAAACCACCTCAAACCGATCCATACTCACCCCTAATTGTAACATTCAAGAAAAGCAAACAGTGACATAAAATTTTCTTTTTTTATTCTCAAAAGATATATTGATGGGCTTTTTATGTGGGTTAAATTATATGGTTTAATTTTTAGATGATTTTTAAAATTTGTAATGGGTTTAATTGATTACATATATAATTTTTATATATACATAAAAAATATAAAAAATTGGGTCTCGAAAAATCGTCCACTTTGCCTTATGTATAGGCCGGCCCTACAAAGGGTCTACAAGTGCACCTTGCTAAGGTTCAAAAGTTTGCATGTCTCGCCAATTTGAGAAGAAATGATGCAATCTTTACCATTTCTTGGTCGTAAGTATCAACTTACTTAAGGAATTGCAAAGTTTTGAAATTTCTTTGCAACGAATTCCTTGTATTGGTGTATTATTTGACCGATCTGGGATTACTGGTGCCAATGCCTAGAAGTATAGAAAAGTACGATTTTCTGTATCCATTGTTGGTGTGGACAGAGGCCAGTTTTAAACTATTGCTTCATATATCAATAATTTAAATGTATATCATATATATTGTACTTTTGGGTGTTTGAAAGGAGATCGATAGTAAATCAGATAGTTGTATTTTATCATAGTTGAACTTATGTAATGAGTTTGACTGCTAGATCATATATAATATAATAAGATTATTGTCCTGCATAATACGCGAGTGAACATAAGTAGCTAATGATATGTTAATTTTTTATAATATCATACATTGATCATAAGTATAGATTATAAAATATAAAAAAAATGATGAGGTTATTAATTTTATTTTTTCCTGTAATCTATACTTATCAATATATGACATTCTAAATTATTAATATATCATTAATTAGATAAGTATTACGCGAGACAATAGCTAAAGAGAGATTATCGTGAGAATCAATTAAAAGTTAGAGTATTTAAGTTACGTTTTGACATGTTCAAAGTTAATGACCACATTATCAACGTGATCGAAAAGTTATGAATCTTTCATTAATAATGAGGTATTGACAATATTTTGTGTTAAACATTAACAATATCATCAATGTATAGTTAATACATGTCTTTATCATATGTTTATGTAATGACGGTGCAAATATAAATGCAATTAAAATGTCCGTTATGTGTATAATACAATCTACATAAACAAAGTTCAAAATGTCATAACAAAATATTCTGTAGTTTATTTATAATGAAAGAAAAACATTTTCTTAACGTGTGTGAGGTGTAGCATCCATATTATATGCTACAAATATGAATTTGTATAGTAGATTCAAACTAAATGTAATGAGTAATTGTTTGACTTAATTCTTAGTTGTTGCTATTATTGTTAAATTATTTATGTAGATGTTTCTTACTCAATCCTTTGAGCTATAGGCCCCACTCCGTCTCCACTGGAGTCTGGATATGTTCTTAAAAGGTACCCTCAAACCAAGACACAAGTAATAAAATTCTATAAATTGCTATAAGACCCAAAAAAATTCTTAAGAAAACATGTGAATAAACCGGCATTCTAATTGTTAGGATTCCATTCATGATAATATTTAGTTGTTATGCGGAAGAGAAAAATATATACATTTCAGGTGAATCAAAAGAAAAGTTAAATATGAATCTACAACATACTTGCAAGTTTTAATCCAATTTTCTTCAAATTTCTAAGTCATGCAATATAAATAAAAGAGATAGCTTAAACACGTCACTCATAACATGACAAACTTTTTATTATTTTATTCAACTTATTAAAAATCTTGGTTCATCTAATATAAAACAAAATTATTAGTAAGAGATCAATTTCTCACATAGCTTGATAGATATACACAAAAAATAATAATAATAATAAATTTAATATACATGTAGCAACCAGGGGCGGAGCGCAATTTCTTCGAGCGGGATCAGAACTAAACTAATAATGTTTATGTACAAAGTTTGTAGGTTCATAAGTAGAATTATACTGATTATTATATATTAAGATTATATGAAAATTATACTAAAATTAAGCAAAAAAGTTTTCTAACGACTCCAGTTGCACCCTATTGACATAAGATGGTCTCGCCCCTAGTAGCAACTTATAACTATCTTTAACAATATTTATTTAAATACAACCACTATGTCTAATAACATTTATTTAAATATAATCGGTAAATTTAAAAGTTTAGAAGGAACTCAATAATAACAAATTGTTAAAAAAAAATTAAAATAGTCATAATCATTAGAATCAAGAAGCAACGAAATAAAAATATGAAGAATCTTTATATTTAACCTAAGTAGCCTATTATAGTTAGAAATAATAATGCGCATAAATAATCAAAAAAAATTGAAACCATAAAAAATTTTAAATATCAAAAAATTCACCAAATTTTGTTGAAAAGATTAAAAATGAAAGGATTAAAAATGAAAGGATTAAAAATGTCATTGACCAATAATTAAGTCAACAATGACATCATCTTTTTGATCCTAAGATTAAAAATTCATTGTCAAAAGTCATCCAATGGCGGGGAATTCCGGCCCACAACTTACATTTTAACAACTTATAAATGGGCTTACATCTTTACCACTTTATAAAAATTCTACCACTCTTGTTGAAAGTTAGAAAAAAAGAGATGCGAATTGACTAAACTACACTTAATGAATTCAATTAAACCATCAACCTTTAATGATTAAATTACACCATGAGTCCCTTATATTCTAAAATATTTCTACAACCCCCTTAAAATCAAATACCTTTACATCAATTACCTACACCACTTGACGTCGCCGCCACAATCACCATTCGTCGCCGACATCGCCGCCGCATTGCGCGGGTACCCTTCTAGTATATCATAATCATGGCCGGACAACAATGACTTTCTATTTCGTCCGTTTACTCGTGAGGAAGGTCTTCCATTATTTGTACGTTTGTGGTCTCAAAAGTCATTGTTTCATTGAATAAATAATGGAGGTAAGTTCGTTAGCCAGAGAGGAGAGATAATAAAAACAAACTAAAACTCAGGCCATATTTTCGAACTTATATAACTAACTTATGGCGAAGAAAGGCGGAGATGATAAAAACCTAAAAGTTGGTGGCAGTAATAAGTTAGTTAATAAAGAAAATTACTTGCTCCCGTCGATCGAGCTATCTGGTCCTAGGGACGATGGTGGCAACTGGGAAGGTTTAGGCACTAGGCAGGAATGAGGAGATCAATGTGGGAAACCGGGATTTTGGGAGAGATACAAATAGACTTGATTACTTCAGTGTTACTGCTATTTCTACTAATATATAGAGATAATGACCAAAGTAAATTTAAATTTTCAATATCAATGATTTTAGCATACTATCCTTATTTTACATAGAAATAGATTTGGTTAATACATCTGGTCAACAATATTTTATTCTTAAAAACCAATTCATTAACTTTGACTTTTGAATTATGACATGGTTGGTGGCTTGGTGCTTACTTGTATCCAATTCATTAAAGTCAATTAAATTTTGTATGGAATGATTTTGACTTTTGTAATATTCTCTACCAATTTCTACTATTATATACTAGACGGATATCCATGCGACGCGACAACGATGATAGTAATAGCGGTGCGGTGGTGGCAGCGACGGTTGGTGGTGGTGGCGATTGGTGGTGGTGATGGCGGCGGCAATGAGTAGTGTAGGTTATTGATGTAAAGTTAATTGATGTAAAAGGGGATAGTGTAGTTATTTTAAGAGTTGAGGGGTATATGTTGTAAAATAATTCATTAAGGGTATTTTGGGCATTAAATAGGTTAATAGATAGTGTTAATTCTATTAGTAAAGGCATTTTGCATACTTTAAAGGCCGAAAGTTGAAAAATGTGGAAATGAAGGATTTGCTTTAATAAGGAGTAAAGATATATAAAGACCTAAGTCATAATTTTTAAAATGTTTACATATGATAATTTAGTATTATACCTTTATTACTAAATGAAAATATATTTATCTCATCATTTTCATCTTTAAATATTTCATCAATAATTTTATATAAACGTGTCTTAAACAATCCTAAGTCCGCAACGGGTAAAGCCGGCTGCCGACCTTCACCCGTTGTCGCATGTTTTAACCAAAATTTACGAATTTTTATTTTTAAATTTACTTTTGGAAACTACACCATTCTAGTTATGTTATAAATGGTCTAACTTTGGAAACTAAGGCCTTGTTTGTCTTTCACTGGAGGTTTACGTCTGAATTTGAATACCGCTTTTGAATGATAAGAGGTGGTTCAAATGTCTGAACTATAAATCTGTATAGTTGTTTGCTTTTTACATCTGAATACTTATAAATATTATTTTATTTTATCATTTTATTAAATAAAATATTAATAAAATTAAACATTAACCGTTAAAATTTAAAGTGTAAAAACAAAATAACATTGATTAAATTATTATTATTAATTGGACGCATTTTTCAACCTACAACTTTTAATATCTACCACATATCCATCAAATCAAGATTTTACCAGAACCTTTTACCAAAAACCTTTTCATCTCCATTAAAATCAAAACCTTTTATTTCTTTCCTTTTTTTCGAGCATTACACCAAAAAAATCAAATCCTTATTTCATCTTTTCATTAAAATCAAAGCCGTGAGGTAAAGGAAAAAAGAGCAAGGTAGGTTGATTGGTATATTTTCTTCAGATGAGATACAATATATTTGTAACCAGTGTGGGACGAAGGATTA
>JAOXNX010048490.1:0-12864 GCA_028566075.1 Solidago caesia | reverse complement strand
AAAAAATTCGTCGCAACCATTGCCAACCCTCTTAGGATCATGAATATTGTTATGAGTTCTAAGACCATTGGTAATGGGTGGGTGAAACGGGTGGGTGAAAAAAGATGGTGAGTAGGAGAATGGTTAAGGAAAGTTGGTGAAGAGGGTAGGTGAAAGGGTGTAGGTGAATGTGTTCACCTAGGTGAAAGAAGTAAACGTGGGGTCCATTTGTTATTTTAAATTATTTGTTTTATTTTGATTGAGTATATAGTAGATATTGTGGGGTAATATGGGTTATTAAATTTGAAGGTGAATGGTTAGGGGAAATAGAAAAGATGAAAGAGGTAAGAAGATGGTGCTGATATGACAGAAAAAAATATAAATGAAAATGATGAACTGTTACGAATGGTCTATAAGGCAATGGTGAACATAACGTATTGGTTTTAAGCTGATATGAGTTAATCTCGCATCAAAAACAACTAAAGGATAAACGTACAATGCGATCCGAACAAAAATTATATTCACTTATAACAAGTCCCAAACACCCCCCTTGATATCGAGCCATATTCACAACCATATATGGTGTACCACCCATTACCCAAACATCAACTAAACCTATAGTCGCCGACTGACATCAATCGTGTGCCAAATTTCTATACTTTTAATACAACTATAAATTAACATTTTCTTTTAGATTTTCTTCAAGAATTATTATAAAAAAGCTTGACAATGAGTCGTTACGACAGCCGTTCCGGCGACCCCAGTTCATATCGTGACCGGAGAACGTATACCCATCTTTCCTTTCCCCCTTTTTTTTCCTTCTTATATTTTCCTGCTTTATATATATATATATACATGTTTGTATATGTATATATTAGGGTTTAGTAAGTGTTTTTTAAGGTTTTTGCCTAGGTTAGTTATTGTTGTTTAAGGTTTGAAGTACTTTGTATCTTAGGGTTTATAAAGATGTCTCATTTTATGTCCCCGGTAGCTTACTGGTGGGAGATATGCAAAGATAAAAATGCTAGTCAGGGCAGTGGCGAATCCAGAAATATATAACAGGTTATGTAAAATTTAATAATTTTTTTAAAAATCAGATAAATCAAGTAGTCATTCACACTATAAGGTATGTTATAATTTTTAGGATATGCACTAGTATTTTTTAGGATATGCACTATAAGTAATATTATTAAAACAATTTATAAAAAAAATAAATTAAAACTAAATTTTTTTTCCATAGGGTATGCAAGTGCATACCTTCCTCTCCACATGGATACGCCTCTGGGTCAGGGGTTCAAATCCCGACTCCATGTGCATTTAACCATAGTGTTTTGGTATTAGGACTTGTCGGTTGGAAGTCGATAATGGGTCGGTTATCCATTTAAGATGTCTTGTGCGTTTCTTTTTTTTTTTACTGCATCTTTTTTATTTTTAAATATGCGTTTTTGTATTTAGGTAAAAGATTTTCTTAATGTATGTAAACTTAACCAGGAAAATATATCATATGTATGTATTGTATTGTATTTTAAAACACGTGCTATTGTATGAAATGAACTTTCAGTTATTACTATGTATGTAGTTGACCCATTATAACTTGTTAAATAGGCATCACTAAGAGTAGGTTTTAAGTGCTTTGAAATGTACCAGCTATGATCCGAAAACTATAGTGTGTGTTTAAATGTTGCTATTGTGTGTATCCAACTATTCTTTTTGTATGTAGTCAGTGGTATTTTTGCTAACGTGTCAACTTATATGGATGTCACGTGACAATTTATATGGAGGACATGTCAGCAAAACTACAATTGGATACAACAATGGGAATATTTAAAAGTTGGATACATACATATACAGTAAAATTTGAACTAAAGTTGAATGCATCAAACACTTATCCGTAAAAATTACTGGTGACCTGAAAAAGAAGTCATCAAATACATACAATAGCACTGATCGATAGTTTTTGATTTTATCCACAGTTAAGTGTTTCTAAATGTATGTAACTTGACCTGAAAAATCTATCAGATGTATCTTAATTTAAAACTTGCTATATTGCTATTTTATGATTTGTAAAACAGTTATGACATAACAGCTTATATACTTATATAGCTGTTATGTCAATAATAGATGCGGGTTACCCGATAAAGAAGTTACCGGCGACATACAATTAATTGTTGAAAGTTATTTACATACAGCAAGTTTTAAAGTAGGATTTATACAATAGATTTTCAGGTAAAGTTAGATACATTTAAAAACATTTTGTTGTTAGCTCTTATCTATTTTCAGCTTAATATTTAAGTTGGTTGTTAATGAAAGCAAAAAGTGTCTTAATTCGACTATGTTTGGTTTGTTCAGTGATTCAGGGTTCGGTGGAGGCTCTAGTGGTGGTGGTAGTGGACATAATTCATCATCTAGCAAGAGGGACTATGAAAGTTCAGAGCCACAACCGAAGGTGGATTTGGATGGATTAACTCCTTTTGAGAAGAACTTCTACGTGGAGTCTCCCAATGTTGCAAAAATGACTGAGAGTGAGGTGGAAGAATATAGGAGAAAAAGAGAAATCACTGTTGAAGGTCGCGATGTTCCTAAGCCTGTTAAGACATTCGCTGATGCAAGATTTCCAGGTAAAAATCATGCAAGCTCTTGTTGTAGTGACTTAGTGGAGTACTGCCATATGTGTTTTTTTGTTAATCTTTATGATGTTGAATAGAGGTGGCGGGTCGGGTAATCGGACAAAATGGATATCTCTTTGTACGCTGAAGAGTGGTGGGGCTCTTTTTTCCTGTAAAGGCACCCAAAATATTTTGTCACGTGAAGTTTCTTAAAAACCGGACTATTATGATTTATGTTTTATCTCCAGCAGGCCATACACAAAGTTAGCTAAATGAAACAGGTCGAATGTTTCCCGAAACTAAGTTTATGTGCAAAACCTTGTATATAACTTATTTGAATGAATGCCTAACCATTGTAGTCTTTCATAATCTTTGATTTTAGAGGAGTTTTAGTAATTATTGTGAGTCATAAAATGTGTTAAGTAATGGAGCAATGGTGATCCGACCAAACCAAGAGTATTATTTTGAAGCCAGTATTAGCAAGAAATTTGAACTTCTGAAGTACTATGCATATCAGGTTTTTGAAACAAATAATTATAGGATACTACTTTTTTGGTTTATGATATTTTTCATTTGTTCATATGGGATATTTTTATTGAAAACGTCTTGCTAGTTGTATACTAGCAGGAGCCGGTAAATTATTTTTAGCGTGTGGTTCTTTACTTTGATTTTAGTGTTTAATAATCAGTTAAACTGATTCTTTTATATTTTACAGATTATGTTATGCAAGAAATCGTCAAAGCAGGCTTCACAGAGCCTACTGCAATCCAAGCTCAAGGATGGCCAATGGCATTAAAGGGTCGGGATCTCATTGGAATAGCTGAAACAGGGTCTGGAAAGACTCTTTCTTATTTATTGCCTGCCATTGTGCATGTTAATGCACAACCAATCTTATGTATGCCTTTTTTCTGCTATTTTTTGTTCCCAATTCTATGTTTCTTTTTTATGATCTAGTCTATATGCTTTCTTTTTTTTTTCTTTCTATTCCAACCCTGCTAGGCATGATTGTAATATTGTTTGTTATTTTCAGCTCACGGAGATGGTCCAATCGTATTGGTTTTAGCTCCGACTCGTGAACTTGCTGTTCAAATACAACAAGAGGCAACTAAATTTGGTGCATCTTCAAAGATAAAGAATACTTGCATATATGGTGGGGTTCCAAAGGGGCCTCAAGTTCGCGATTTACAGAAAGGTAGGTGGTGATACGCACAAGATGACTTTAGTACTCTATCTCGTGATGTTCATGGATCGGGTATATACTAACACTATTGCATAGTTCTCTTTGAACATAAGAACACATTTAATGTCCATTTGTGATAATTTTGTTCTGTGTGTGTGTGTGCATGTGTCTTAGGTGTTGAAATTGTTATTGCTACGCCCGGAAGGTTGATTGATATGTTGGAGTCTCATCATACAAACTTGAGAAGGGTCACTTATCTTGTGTTGGATGAGGCGGATAGGATGCTGGACATGGGTTTCGAACCTCAAATGAAGAAAATAGTGTCGCAGGTTTGTGATTTAAACGATATTATTTATTTAAGTTATAAAGGAAACATTGTTTATAAGAAAAGTATTATTGCCATTCAAACATTTAATAGAAACAATTCCTAAGCAGAAGTCTTTCAAGAGCTTAGTTGTTGATGGTCCTTTAGTTGTTGTGTTACTGCGAATAGCTCTATCTGTAAATGAAATTATGTTTTGTGCCATTTTTTCAGTGTAAAACTGACTAAGTATCACTTTTATTTCTAGATTGCAGAAGAATAAGAAATCATATAGCACAACCACTTAAATGTCACTCATTACTGACTTACTGTCATATTTATCATACAGATACGGCCAGATCGTCAAACCTTGTATTGGAGTGCTACATGGCCAAAGGAAGTTGAGCAAGTTGCAAAACAGATACTTTATAACCCATACAAAGTAAGAACTACTTTTGAAGTGCTAACCACTAGACGTGGCAAAATGGTTGGGTAACAGGTCGAAATGGGTTGGGTCAGGATGAGTTTACCTGCCAACCCTTATTAGCAATGGTTTTCTAAAATTTATTTATAGTAGTTTAATATGATCGTAAAAGTTTGACTATGAATATAGCATATGATTTGTTATAATAAAGAGACTGAGAACACTTGACTAACACTATGAACAACTTCTAATTCCATTTGCTATGGTCGACCTATTTAGGTAAAGTATATGTCATTACATCTGACCCTTTGACCCGTTAGAGATAAAATTCTAACCCAAATTGACCCATATTCTAGCAAGTATGAAATTGCTACATTTGTTTATTACAATCCTTTTCAGTCTCTCTCCGTCTCTCTTGCTCTCTATCTTTGGTATATATGCAGCCCCCTATTTGTTTTATAAGGACCGTGTATAACTTTATATATTGATGATTGATATTGAGATATGTACAGGTGGTCATTGGTTCTTCAGACTTAAAAGCTAACCATTCAATTCACCAGCATGTGGATATTGTGACCGAGAATCAGAAGTATACAAAGTAAGTGGGCTGTTGTTTTGGTGTTAAGGATGAGTTTTCTAATAATTTTCACTAAGATGCTTGAAAAAACCTAAAGTTGCTTGGTTTTTATAGATTGGTGAAGCTGCTGGATGATATCATGGATGGTAGTCGGATATTGATTTTTATGGACACCAAAAAGGGATGTGACCAAATTACTCGTCAGCTCCGGATGGATGGTTGGCCTGCTTTATCCATTCATGGAGATAAAAGTCAAGCGGAAAGGGATTGGGTTTTATCTGAGTTCAAAGCTGGCAAAAGTCCAATAATGATGGCCACAGACGTTGCAGCCCGTGGGTTAGGTATGTGTAATACAAAACAATCTTATCGTGTCGTGAGTATATATTGGAGACGTCGGCAAGGCTGTTAATTACCATGATGATTTCTGAGAAATTGTCTTTTCGCTGTAAAATGTGAATTTAATCACAGTCCATTGCTTTACTATATTATCTTTTGTATGTGTATAGTTTAATATCAGCCTCATATCTGCTGCACCTGCATTTACATATATTTTAAAAATACAGACCATTGGTCTGAAATGTCTTATTTGGTACTATGTGTCTTTTTAGATGAACTTATTTGGTGTTTCACTTTAGTGTTCTTCCATCTAGATAACATGACCTGTGTTCCATGGTAACGAGGGCTGAGTGGAATTATCATAGGTGGTGATTTCAACATCATTACCAGTGATTGATTGATTTGGGTGTGTTGATCTCAAATGAGTCCATGGGGTCAATGAAAATGTTGAGCTGAAGAGGAATGGGCCAGACAAGTCAAACAGGATTAAAGTTGCCCAGATTCTATTTTTAACGCATACAACTTCCTTAATTGTTCTATTTAAGATTTAAACTATTATTGGAATCATATAGTTTTGTAATTACTGCATTACTTATTTGAGAAAATGGACGAAAAATATAACCAGGGGTAACGGCCTTTTACCGGAAAAAAAAATGGACGAAAATGCTTCTGGGTCGACCCAATCTGACCCTGTTGATTTCAGCTCTCACTAGAAAACAACCCTTTTTAAGCACTGTCTGTAGTATCGACCTCTTACCCAACCCGCTCTATTCATTCATGCTCATGCCTCTAGGAATAATTTTTAGCTTTGTTTGTGCTCGTATAGATGTTACTAAAATGATGTCTCTTCTGATAAATAGCACAATGATTTATGTGTTAATATCTCCTATTGTTAGGGTAGAGAATTAATGTACTTTAAACTACTTGTTGGATGCATTTAAGTCATTAACCTCATGCATAATAATAAAAAAAATATGGTATACATATTGTTGATATGATTTTGAAATAATGGCAGATGTGAAGGACGTGAAATATGTGATCAATTATGACTTCCCTGGTTCACTAGAAGATTATGTTCATCGGATTGGCCGAACAGGAAGAGCCGGGGCGAAGGGGACAGCATACACCTTCTTTACAGCAGCAAATGCCAGGTTTGCTAAAGAACTTATTGCCATCCTTCAGGAGGCTGGTCAGAAAGTCAATCCTGATCTAGCAGCAATGGGTCGTGGTGCACCTCCTCCTCCTGGTTAGTTGACTGGATTTTGTGTATTTACTATTGTGCTCGTATTTTGTAATGTATTAATTGCTATGTTTAATGTTCCAAATCATCAATTTGCCTTTCATTTTGTTTTTAAGCAACGTAAGCTATAGGTGCTAGATTCATTAAGTTAGAAACAAATGTTATTCCTTCATTCAGTTAATAGATCTTGAAACCATTTCTTTCCATTTCTAAGAAAATATGGTGGATTAAAATGGTCCATGATCTCCTAAAATTTACAGAACCTTTTTAGTCATTTTTATTCAAAAATTAGATTATTATCATTGAAATAATATAATATTCAATCATATCTAATGCACTATAGAGAAAGCTCATTGTTGGACAAAAAGTGTTTCTGGCAACCTTATCAGATGTATACTGATACTTTTTTTTAACTGTTTTCATCCAATGCCTAACCTACCGACACTTCCGTTTTACCACCTCTCGTGAAATACTCTTCAATGGCAATACTTTGTTGTATGCACTATAGAGAAAGCTCATTGTTGGACAAAAAGTGTTTCTGGCAACCTTATCAGATGTATACTGATACTTTTTCTAATTGTTTTGATCCAATACCTAACCTGCCGACACTTCCGTTTTACCACCTCTCGTGAAATACTCTTCAATGGCAATACTTTTGTGTATGGGTGATTGTGTGCATACAAGAGTAATGTGGGTTTTGCAACCTTAATAAATCTTAGGTACTTTTTGCTGAAACTAATTCTATTTATACTTTTTTTTTGTCATATAGGACATGGTGGTTTTCGTGATCGTGGGCGGGGTTACAGCGGTGGACGATCTTGGAACTGATGAACTCTCAAACTGACAACATACGATGTTGCCAACAAGGGGATACAATCGTCTTAGTTTTAAATTGGTTGGCTTGTTCTTTTATATGTTCTCTTTTTAAAACCATTGTTAGTAGTGCGTTCGTGTATTAAAGAGAGAATTCACCAAGTAGAACTTTAGGTTTATCTGCTTGCTGGACCTTCAACCTATTTTTGGACTTGAAACTGTTGTTGTCGTGTCACGGATATCTTTACTCCATACTTATGTAATTTATCTGGTTCGTGAATTCTTTAACATAGCTTTGGTTGACTATTGGCCGAATGCCCAAGACTGTTCATCCATCCTAGCAAAATATAAGAACGTGTTGTATTATTATTCTATCTATATAATCAAAAATAGGCTTAAATCACTTTTCACTGTCATATAGGTGTTTGCTCCGTGCGGTAGGGTGCACTGTATTATGGTGTACCCTATTTAAACCTATATATTTATTCAATAGAAGGCCTAAATCACTAGTCATGTAGGTTTTTGGTCCATGCGGTAGGGTGCGTCGTATTATGTTGTAGTTTTTTTAAAACCTATATATTCATTCAATAGAAGTTTGAAATCATTCTTCATAAAGTAGGATGCATTGCATTATGACTAGAGGAGTACCTACTCAATGCGCCATTTAAGACTCTAATATCTTCACTTATAGGTATAGTAAGATTTTAGAGAAAGAAAGTTCGTTCTTATTCATCACTCTAGGCTGACCATCGACCACCTTAGGCTCGTAAAGAGCTTGATAGGTTCGACATGTGTACTCAAGAAACTAGGTGGTACGTTAGCCGGTTAAACCTATTGTCACTAAGCACGCACGCCAATTTACGCTTAAACCCAAGGGTTTTTGAACAAAATAAGATGTAATTTCACCATAAACTTTGATGGATCAAAACTTGAAAGGATAAGAAAGGAAATGATCATACAGGGGTGGTAAAAAAAAGAAATATAAATTGAAAAAAAAAGGAAAATGAAAAAGTCCCCGAGACCTACCAATCCAAACTCTAATAAAAAGATCGAACTATCATGTATGTATCTTGATACATCTCCGGACTACAAGCTCAATTAAGACACGTGTTTAATAGTTAGTGGGGAGATCAGCTTCCACTTGCATGCACTCTCACGTTTTAATTTTTACTAGCTTAAGCATCCGGGTAATATTAAGATAATATATCATAGTTATAACAATTGTGATGTAAATGTTAAATGTAAATACTTGATAACATAGCTGACTGCGTAATACGCAGGCATTTATAATAGCATACAATTCAAGTTTATTCGAATACATAAAACACAAATGGAAAAGTCAAATATTCAAAATAGAAAACGATATTAATAATGAATTCAAAATATGATCAAATAACAAAAAAAAATCAACACATTTCGATTTGTTATTCTGTGTTTGTTCTGTTTGTATTTTCATTAATGGAGTCTTTACCTATAAATAAATTATCAACCTATGTATATCTTTTTTTTTTTTTTTTTTACTTTTTTTTTTGGGCATACCTATGTATATCTAATCCTAGCTTTTTTTTAATGTATTTTTTCATTATTTATTTTTAACTTTATTGTAACTATAATTTATTCATGACATCAATTTTAGGCGTTTTCAAAATTTAATCCTATAATACACTATAAATAAAATGTGTTTTCATAATTTTAGACGTATTCTAAATTTATTCATGACATCAATAAATTAGTGAATGAAAGGATGAAAGGGTTTTAGTTGTATCAAATAGGATTATTTTTTTTTAGCTATTTTTTAAATAGGGATTTAAACTTTTACATATGATAGAGATGTTTTAATTCCCATTTTTCATTTTGTTTAGGAACTTAGATTCCCATGCATGTTTCCATTTTGTTCCCGCAGTTAAAACTGCCACCCACCCATATATATATGTTCCCACGTAGTTAGCTACTAGCATGCATATATATATTCCCCTAATAAATTTTTTCTGTGTTTTTATTATTATTATTATTATGTTGCTGTTTGATGAATTATTTTTTTATTTTTTTTCAAAACCCTAATTTAAAAAAAAAAATTATTAGGTTTGATATGTATTAGTGATGATATAAAGTTAGGGTATTGATAAAATATTGAAAAGGGCAAAAATTTATAAGTTTATTTTTTTAAATTGTTGTTAAAGTTGCAGCTTTATTTTCGATTTATGGGTGTGACCTAATTCAAATAATATATTTTATCGCATTGTGTTATGATAAGGCATAAGCTCCAGGACGTAGACAGAAAAATGCTCGAGTTTGGTTCATTATCAAAGTTAGTAATGTTTGTGTATATTATCAATAAACGAAAAGTCATTTTTTCCCTATCACAAGTGTGTGTGAATTAATCTGGTATTTATTGTGAATCAACGATAATTTGAAAAATTGTTCCTAGTATTCACGTGAATCAACAGGTTTAACTAGTTATCTCATTTTTCAGTCTACATCGGTTCATAACTAAACTTATACATACATTACACAAAATTCATCATAAAAGTACGCTAAAAGATCATAAAAACTTTCGGACGACCACAATTGTTAACGCCTTAAGGTTGAACTGTTGAAGTAAGCTTTTAGGTTGTAGTTTTTGAAAAATGTAATATCTGGAAATACTTGCAGTCTTTTAACAAACAAAGCCATTTTTTGCTCTTAGGTGTTTTTAACGGGTAGTGGCTAGTTAGAAAAATGTTTATGCTCTCATGTCAATATAGTATATGTGAAACATTGTAGCGATAACACATGACGATTATATATAGTAAAAAGCTTCTATTTTTTTTTTAATCAAGAATCTCGTGTATTCTGCAGATATTGGCTTCTTTTGCATTAAGCGCTTCTAACCTGAATCTAGATTTTTTTTTGGGATGCAACATATTATTTTGGATTCGTTTAAAGAGCATAAGGGAGTAGTAGCGTAATATGCAACATATATCTTCATATTGGTTAAAAATACATGTACACGCGTTAAGTAGAGTCAATAAAAGAGTCTGTTTGCTTACACGAAAGTTTCTTTCAAAGTGGATTGTTCGTTCCTTTCATTAAGTTACTGATTGATTTTAAGTTTTAGTTGAACTTTGAAAGATGTATCGGATGTTCCTAGTATATGGAGATAATTATAAACTTGCATCTCAGATTTTTGTCTTCCAAGCATCTAATGTGCCTTATTTTAATCGTTTTTAATTTTTGGCACATCAGATTCTGGAGATGAATCCGGAGGATGAAGCAGAGGAAGATGGGGCCAACATTGACTTGGACTCACAAAGGAAGGGTAAATGTGTTGTGCTAAAAACATCTACTCGTCAGGTAAGCCACAATGCAATGCATGCCGTTCATCCATTTACTCGTATAAAATTCTAAGATTTGTGTATTCCGGTGAGCTGGTATGTTTGGTTTTGTACTCTTCTCCGGTCTGACTAGAAGCCTAAAGCTTCACTCTTCTAAATTGTTTTATTCATAGGTTTAGATTGTTATTTTTGTAATAATATTGTTTTTGTGATCACATTTAACGCTTTAATTATTAATAGAGGATGGGCAAAGAATGTTTCTGGTTCAACCTGACCCAACCTTTGATTATACTCACTATATAACGTTCCATTTAAATTTGAGTTTGTTTTTTATATGTTTGCCCAACCTCTAATGCTCGCACTTCTGGTTTCTGCAGATAATTTTCTTGCCTGTGGTTGGCCTTGTCGACCCAGATAAGCTGAAGCCTGGTGATTTGGTTGGCGTGAACAAAGACAGTTACTTGATATTGGACACCCTGCCATCTGAGTATGATTCTCGAGTCAAGGCCATGGAGGTTGATGAAAAACCAACTGAGGATTATAATGACATTGGAGGCCTTGAAAAACAGGCGAGCTTTTCTTCTTTTTACAATAACTGAAATTACACATCACAGAATGATGTTATCTGGGTTTGATATCCCGCTTGGATTTTTTTTCTATGTGATAGATACAAGAGCTAGTCGAGGCTATAGTTTTGCCAATGACCCATAAAGAGCGGTTCCAAAATCTAGGGGTCCGTCCACCAAAGGGTGTGCTCTTATATGGCTCCCCAGGAACTGGGAAAACTTTAATGGCCCGTGCATGTGCCGCACAAACAAATGCCACTTTTCTGAAGCTAGCAGGACCCCAGCTTGTTCAGGTAGCTATTACTTGAACAGAGTAAATATTTAGAATTTTTGGTAATGCTAACTACGTTCTCTCATGCACTGATGAATCTATACAATGACCTTGTTGGCAGATGTTTATTGGTGATGGCGCAAAGCTTGTTCGTGATGCATTTCAACTGGCAAAAGAGAAATCTCCTTGCATTATTTTCATTGATGAGATTGATGCTATTGGTACAAAACGGTTTGACAGGTATGCATGCCACTTTTCCTTCTGCAATATCTGTTCCACGAACACCATTCATAGTAAATAGTTTCGAGTTTTGCATAGAAAACGCTTATATAGCTGTCACATATGGATCACGCCTCCTGATACAAGTCTCATGTGAGTGCAGTGAAGTTAGTGGCGATAGGGAGGTGCAACGAACTATGTTAGAACTACTTAATCAGCTGGATGGTTTCAGCAGTGATGAGCGAATCAAGGTACTTCTTTCAATTAAGTTGACCATATTTAGTATAGGTTCCAGTTTTGACCATTTACCTATGAATGGGTCGGTGTGGATTGTGTTTTCTACTCTCTAGCAGGTCAAAAGTTGGTTGAACGAGTCAAAAGTAACCCAAAGTGTATTTTGAATGCATGAAACGTCTTAAACATTCTATTCAGAAAGCTAGATTATTATATTTACATAATTTATGTTAAAAAAAAAAACTAAAAGATTTTTGAAACAGAAATTATTTTAGGTCAAACCAACCCACCCACTTTAAACCTAGCCAAAATGTACATTTTCGAATCTGGTTGAGTGCCAGACATTTGACCTTCTTATTTTGCTCTTTGCTATTAAGCTTTGCTATCATATTGGACTTCTGAATGATGATGTGCATGGAGGGTATTAATTCATTTGATCGCTGATTAAAACCTTGATCTTTTTGTGTCTTACTACAATTCCTTCGCATATCATTGGATTATTCATATCTGCATCCTCTAAAACAACGGGACTAAAAAGGAATTTTGTGGAGATGAACTGTTGAGATTAAAAAAGGAGAAAAACAACAGCTTGTAACTTATAGTTTTTTTCATGTGGAAACTGCAGGTGATAGCAGCAACAAATCGGGCTGATATATTAGATCCTGCCCTCATGCGTTCTGGACGGTTGGATCGTAAGATTGAGTTTCCTCATCCTACCGAGGAAGCACGGGCCCGAATCATGCAGGTGTGCCTTTACAGATGATCTTTTATTTTATTTCATATATAATTGTTGAATTATCATTT
>JAOXNX010048477.1:0-12864 GCA_028566075.1 Solidago caesia | reverse complement strand
AAATGGTGTTGATTATGGAGGGTCAGGAAGCTCAAGTAACGACCGGGAAAATAAGAAACTTAGGTTATAAAAGTTATCTTACGATACATATGATTTGTGTTACTTTGATTTTACTATCTTCTAATATCATTTGTACTTCAGGTGTACTGAAGAAACTGAACCAAGAGCAGATAGTGGGCAACAGGATGATCATGTTAGTATAATAGAGTAGCTAATGTCTTTGGTCAAGAAATGGTTTTTGTTTGTTTGATCAATAATATTATGTTTTGTTCATTAGTTTGAAGACATTTTCAAATCATGATTTAGACATAATAAAGTTTCTGGTGTTTTCATACTTTATCACTGTTAAAACATATTTCATGTATGGTTATTATTACAATACTCATTAGGTGTATGAAAGCATATTTTATATGTGTTTCATATCAACCATTTATGTTCAATATTTGCTATAAGCTTTGATTATATAAAAGTGTTATTTAAAAGTGTTATATAGTAATATTTTATGTGTGTTACTGTATTTTATATAGTAATATTTTATGTATGTTTTGGATGTATTAGTGTGTCTGAGGTCCTTCAGAAATCGAAATCTGAGGTCCTTCAGAAATCTGAGGTCCTTCAGAAATCGAAATCTGAGTCCTTCAGAAATCGAAATCTGAGGTCCTTCAGAAATCGAAATCTGAGGTCCTTCAGAAATCTGAGGTCCTTCAGAAATCCATAAGATAGATATTTAATAATTATTATTAATTTTATTTAATATGCTGAAGTATTTATATTTTGTTTTTGTATCTCACATGGAGTAAAATCTGAAGCTAAACCTGAACTTGAATCGAAATCTGAGGTCCTTCAGAAATCGAAATCTGAGGTCCTTCAGAAATCTGAGGTCCTTCAGAAATCGAAATCTGAGGTCCTTCAGAAATCGAAATCTGAGGTCCTTTCGAAATCTGAGGTCCTTCAGAAATCTGAGGTCCTTCAGAAATCGAAATCTGAGGTTCTTCAGAAATCGAAATCTGAGGTCCTTCAGAAATCAAAATCTGAGGTCCTTCAGAAATCGAAATCTGAGGTCCTTCAGAAATCAAAATCTGAGGTCCTTCACAAATGTGTGTATTGATACAATACATACAATACAATACACGTATATTGATACAATACACACATTTAATACACCTAATACCCTTCATTTTAGGTAATGTATATTTATGATGTTAATATAACCATTGGAATGTAGTACCTTGACTTGACTATGTTTTTAGTCTACCTATAACTCTAAGTCCACTATGTATGCTATTTCACCAAAACCTATATCTTTTGTAATGTTAATTATTTATGATGAATCTTTTAATTTGGCATGTGTATTAAGTATTACATGATATTCCTTTTTTCCAATTTCATTGGTATATATTAACAAACAGTTAAACATATAAGAATTATAATCTGAAAATACTACAGATTCACATAAATTGTAAAAAGTGTTATTATCCAAAGTATATGTCCTGATAGATAATCCTCATCATTGTTGTCGTTTATTTCATATTCAGAACACTTTCTAAAAGTTATTGTTTCATGTATGACATGTTTATAAAAACATTATTTTTGGTTAAAATAATAGTCTTATAATAAATGTAACTTAAATCCATTAAATTCGTAATTTATATATAACCAATACATATTCATCGCCATTAACTCTTTAATTGATACTAATGTCACTAATTATGCATTCAATACTATTTGGAATCTCAAAAGACTTCGGTTTTCCCCATATAGGTATAAATAAATACATAATCAACAAGTTGATATTCAGTTTGTTCTTGAAATAATTACTAAAACAGTTGTGACAGAAACATTCATATGGATACAAAGGTCGAGATTGAAGCAAAATGGGCAACACTTGCAGAAATTCTGGAATGGGGCAGAAAAAGTAACAAAGAGAACGTATGAGTTTTTTTCTCCTCTTAAAATAATGAGAGTTACACCATTTATTGTTACTAACGTTTTTTTATATCAAAAACATGCAGTGTGAAAAATTCAAGTGTAATGTGGAGATAACACATGTTCGAACAAACAAGAATTGGTACCACTTTAGATGCAGTAGTGGAAAATGCATGAAGGGGGTGTCACAGACGGATATGAACTTCTGGTGTGACTCATGTGAAGAAGCTGTTTCATTCCACCGAGCATGGTATATCTATCATGATATAAGTCACTGTTATTTTGTAACTGGTCCTTTCAAACAATTTGTTGATACGTGAAGTAATAAAATATATTAGTTGCTTATTCCTTCACAATGTATTTGGCAGCTTTAGACTTGAAGTTGATGTGAAAGATGCTTCAGCGCAGACGGTTGTCATTTTTTTGGACGACACCGCAGAAAAACTAACAAATACCACCGCAGAAGCAATATTGAACTCAGAATCTGGTATATCCCTACCTGATGACATTCATAATAGGAAAGATCTGACCAATTTGATTGCAGATATATTCAAAGATGATGAAGATGACCACTCAACACTTCCTGGGTGTTTGACTAATCTTATTGGAACTAAGCATACTCTGGAACTCCATACTGTCACCTACTATTATCATGGAGAATATGAGACTCTCAATTGCACGAAGGTCATAACTGTTGATAATGTTGGAGAGGTTGAAAATGTAGATGCCACCATTAAACCATCTGAAGGAACTAAACAGCTGCATTCGATTATACATACTCCATTGAAGAATCATGAAATCAAAAGAAGAAAAAGGTAAATCATCTATACAAATTATACTATGCTATAGACATATATTAATAAAAAGAATATTTTGCTGTTGCATTTTCTCAGAATTATTTATGAAGACTCAGACTCAGAAGTGGAAATGGATGTCATTTCAAAGGGAAAATTGCAGCATAAAGTGATACCAAAAAGATTGAGGTTTTCGAAAAAACAATAACTTTAGTTATGTAAATATTACTCAAGATTGTCACCTAAATACTAACACATGTTCCTTTTATATGTTCCATTCAGCTCAAGTAACGGACTGGGAATGAAAGAACTTAGGTTGTATCAATTATCTTACCTTACAACTAGACTATTTAACTTTAAATTTACTAACGGTTACATAATTTGTACTTCAGTGATGCTGGAGAATCTGAAGTCATATCGAGTACTGGACATCAAGATCAAGAAATTAGTTGAAGGGAATAGAAAATAATTGAAATTAAGATGTTTAGTTCATTGATTTGATCAATGGTGTTCCCTTTTCTTTTTCAGTTGTAATGGATTATCGGATTATGATTTCAGTATAATAAAGTTTGTTTTCTTATCACATGTGTTTGTTATCAGAATTTATATCAGATATATGAAAATATTTTTCATATTTGTTTCATACCCAGTTTTTTGATGCATTGATTATTATATGTGACATGGTTGCTTTTCATATGTAGCACACGTTTTATTTACTGTTAAAAATATCTATGCACTGCTTAATTAACATGATTATCTTCATCTCTTCTTGCACAATTTCTACTCAGTTCTTTAACTTTATTTATGTTAATATCTTTCTAAACAATACATATTATATGTAATTTAAACTATGTATATGAACAAGCTTATTTGAAAAAAGTAGTTATTTACTTCATTATAATCAGAAGACTATTCATATTTATGAATTAAATATATAAACTTTGATGATTAAATACATATGTAGTAGTTTCAATACATCATTGTGATATAAATAGTTATGAAGACTTATATACTAGCTTTTAATGAAATGTTTTGTCTTTTCAGATTATTACAATAATTAACTTACAGTTTTTTTTTTCTTTTTTTTGTTGATATATAAGTCTTTTATGAATAAATAACACATATAGGTTGTATCCTGAAAGTTTCTTTCAATTTCTATGTTTGCAAAATATGTCAAGAAAGACTGTCTCATCTATGAATACATTTCCTTCTTCAATAAATTTCTGGTCCAATACAAATATCCGAGCTGATGGAAAGGTTCAGTCATTTTGTGCATTCAGAATAAAGGAATCTACAGTTGCAGAAAATGGTATAGAAAGATTCCTCAATATAGTTAACACTATCTAACATCTTACAACCTTTTATTGTATTGCATGCTAACTTGCATACAATTTTTCTCAAGCAGATCTAAGTGTAAATGTTGTTGCTGACACATCATGTATGACATCCAGAGCACACCCAGTTTCTGATCCAAATAATATACTTGATGATGTACCAGATTCTAATCTAATAACACTGAAAAACATTATTGCATCACAATCAATGGTGGTTGTTTCAGAAAAATTTACCAGGCCCTGCGGAAGTATGCATGTATATTGTGGTTTGAAACTTTCAGAAGGTAGCATGTGCCAAGATTTTTAAATACCTATTAGTTGCTTTCCTGTATTTTAATTTATCTTGCTACTTTAAGTTTGAGTTTTAGATATTTCTTATATACATTAAGTTAGATTGAATAAGATATATTTGATAATTTCATAGCTGTTATTATAGAGCAATTTATTGAAAGTCTTAGATGTTAAATTAGAAACAATTTTTTTTTTTACATAGATCAGAATAGAATCTTATGTAAGCAAAACAGCAAACCACCATTATTGCACCAGACTAAATGAAAAGGTAATGCTTTTATGAATGATATACCAGGATGTAGGCAGCCGATATTGCAACCTTCTTTGAACCTGGAGAATATTGTACCATCTGCATCAATTGAAGTAGTATCCAAAGAAATTATAAGGCCCTCTGGAAGTAAGCAGACATATTGTGGACTCAAATTAACAGGAAGCAACAAGATTGAAATAGGTAACCCAGTTATTCATCTAATAACTTTAAAATGCTCTATCAATAATAAATTAATTAGGGACATTGTCTCTTTTTTGGTTACAAAATTGTAGCAAATGTACAAATTTTATCCATGGTCCTTGGCATATTTATCACTAAATAATCCTATTTTTGCAGACTTATCAACACATTTACAATCAATTAATGGAAAAACAAAACAACGTCAATTGATGCAAGAAAATAATCCATTGCCAGGTTAGCTGTCATGAAAATCAATATGTTCTAATCATATATCACACTTTTTAGAAGTATATGTATTGTACCTCTTATTTAAAATGATATGCACAAACAGTAAGGAGTGGACGGAGATCCAAACCTATACCTTTGAAATCAACAGGCAAGTCATTATGAAGGACTAAACGTCATTTTTATATTTCAATAGATATATGAATCCTTAATATAGTGATAGTACAACAAAAGTTGTTAATGTTTTTTCACCAGGTTCATCATCAGGAATACCAAATAGGGGTAAAACTGAAACACAAAAACATGATGGTCATACTAATAAAACAGAACCAGGTTAGTCATGATTATAATATGGAATTTGTAAGAATAAAAAAAACACATAGTGGCATATATATTGATACACCTACTCTAATCAATGAACAATTACAGGAAAATGCAGAAGGAAACATGTACCGAAAGCTTTGCAATCAGCAAGTAAGTACTTATTATATGAATCCTTTTATACAATAAAAGATTCCTGAAATAAATCATCTCTCAAATAATGTTTTATTGTCAATTCTAAATTACAAGGAACTGAAGTAGCTTATATTAGTCTTGGCACACAATCATCTAGATGTAGTTCTTGCAATGCTCTAATGTGGTTTGAGGAAAGAAGCGAGAGTGCAAAATCGACAACAAACCCAACATTTTCTTTGTGTTGTCAAAATGGAAAGGTCCTGTTACCAGCACTCATAGATGCCCCACAACCTCTACAGAAGCTCCTAAATTATAATGAACCCGGAACTTCAAAATTTAGAGATCAGATAAGAACATATAATGGGATGTTCTGTTTCACATCTTTCGGAGGAAAGATAGATTACACTACCACTCAAGGTAGAGGACCATATGCATTTAGAATAAGTGGGCAAAACTACCATAGAATTGGTTCCCTACTTCCAACAGATGGCAACCATCCTATATATTCCCAGCTATATTTTTATGACACGGCTAATGAGCTTGAACATCGTATGTCAGTTTATGGGAGTAGTGAGGGAAAAGATGAAAAGGTTGACCAAGAAATAGTTGCCAGTCTGATTAAAATGCTTGATGAACATAGCTCTGTGACTAAAGCGTTTCGAATGGCACGAGATTGGTGTATTACAGACAATAATAGACCGTTGGAATTGCATCTCTTTGGCCATAGAACAACATCAAGGCAATACAACTCACCCAGTGTTTCTGAAATAGCAGTGTTGATTACCAATGACTTTGGTACCGCTACAACATCAAGGGATGTCATAGTTTGCCAAAAAAATGCAGGTCTACAAAGAATATCTGAGTTGCATCAGCTGTACATGACACTACAGTATCCTTTATTATTTCCTTATGGAGAAACAGGTTACCATGAACATATTCCATACAACACAAATTCTGGTCGGAGGAAAACCAAGCGGGAATGTGTAACTATGAGGGAATACTATTGTTACAGAATTCAGAATCGAGTTAATGAAGGAACTACTCTGCTTAGAGGTGGCAGGCTTTTTCAGCAGTATTTGGTTGATGCTTATACTGCCGTTGAGGAAGAACGTCTTCGATGGTTTCGGCATAACCAAGATAGCTTGCGTGTCGATTTATATAACAATATATGTGATGCCGTGACACGTGGAGACACTAGAGCTGATGCAATTGGCCAACGGATCGTATTACCATCTTCTTTTACTGGCAGTCCAAGATATATGGTTCAGAATTATCAAGATGCGATGGCACTATGTCGGGAGTTTCATAATCCAGACCTGTTTATTACCTTTACAGCAAACCCGAAATGGCCAGAAATATCTGAAACTTTACCCTGCTTGGAGGGTCAGAAACCTCATGACCGCCCACAAATTATCTCAAGAGCTTTTAAATTGAAATTAAGGCAGTTGATAGATGATATCATGGATAACAAAATATTCGGAGAGTGTAATGCAGGTTAAACCAATGTTTGTTTTATTAATTAATTTACCCTCTATTGCTATATTACCAAATGAATTTAAATAACATGTTGTGTTGTAAACAATATGCAGGTGTCTATACAATTGAATTCCAGAAAAGAGGTTTACCACATGCCCACATTTTAATCTGGCTGACTGAGCAATACAAATGCAGAATTCCAGCAGAAATAGATGATTTGATTTCAGCAGAGATTCCAAACCATATTGAAGATCCAGAAGGCCATAAAGCTGTTTCAGATTACATGTTACATGGTCCATGTGGTCCGGATGCAAGAGATGCAGCATGCACAACTGATGGTAAATGTACTAAACATTTCCCAAAGGTATTCTACTCAGACACAACAATTGATGAAGATGGCTATGTCACTTATCGTCGGAGAAACAATAAGATATTCGTGGTCAAAGGTAAGAAAACATTTGACAATAGATATGTTGTTCCTTACAATCGTTATCTATTGCTTAAATATGATGCGCACATCAACGTAGAGTGGTGCAACAGATCACGTGCAATAAAGTACTTATTCAAGTACCTAAACAAAGGTCCAGATAGGGCAACCATTTTGGTGCACGATAATGTTCATGTAAATAGGGAGAATGAAACGCAAACCATTGTTAGGGTTGATGAGATTAAAAATTTCTTGGACTGTCGGTATTTATCTGCCTGTGAGGCAGTTTGGCGGCTGTTTGCATTTGACATACACTACTCTTATCCATCTGTGTTCAAGTTAACATTTCACCTGCCTAATCAACAGAGTATTACACTCCGTGATTCACAGAGCCTCCCTTCTCTCCTTCATAGAGATGGCATTGAAATAACCATGTTCACTGAATGGTTTGAACTCAATAAAAGAGATGCAGATGCCAGGTCACTTACATATGCTGAAATCCCATCAGCATATGTATGGAATCGGACAGATAAAATATGGCAAAGACGAATGAAAAGAACATGTATTGGGCGGATTGTGTATTGTCATCCGGCAGGAGGTGAGCGGTACTATTTGAGAATGTTATTGAATCTTATAAAAGGACCACAATCTTTTGAGGAAATCAAAACCGTGAATGGAATAATATACGAGACTTTTAAAGAAACGTGCTATGCACATGGTCTGATCAATGATGACAAAGAATGGACTGAGGCTATACTTGAAGCAAGATTATGGGCAACAGGGGTACAACTTCGAGATCTTTTTGTCACTATTTTGTTGTTATGTGAGGTTACCAGTCCACTCAAGTTATGGGAGGCTACTTGGCAAGATTTGTCTGAGGATATTTTGTTCAAAAAGCGTCAGCAATTTAAATATCCTGGCTTGGAGCTTTCAGATGAACAGATCTGCAACTATTGTCTATTGGAAATCGAGGAACTATTGAATAAAAATGGCAAATCTTTGGCTGATTTTAATGGTTTGCCAATTCCTGACCCGACATTGCTGGTCAAACTAGAAAACCGATTGATTCGTGAGGAACTGGCATATAACAAGAAGCATGCTGCTGCAGAACACAGACAACTTTATGAGTCTCTAAATCCGGACCAACTTGCAATATATAATGATGTAATTCAATCTGTACACCAAAAAGAAGGTGGCTTCTATTTTGTGTACGGTCCTGGGGGAACAGGAAAAACTTTCCTGTACAAGGCCATCCTAACAAAACTAAGATCAGAAGAATTGATTGCACTTGCAGTTGCGTCTTCAGGTAAATTCAAAGAGTATCATTCATAGCATAGTAAACTATTAGACTACAAATCTCAATATTAAAAACCAAACATTAACATTATGTTCTTAAATGACTGTATCATATATCCAGATACTAACTTTTTTGCAATAATGGCAATTTTCCAACAGGAATCGCTTCACTACTCCTACCTGGAGGAAGAACAGCTCATAGCAGGTTTGTTATACCATTAGAACTGATGGAAAACAGCACGTGTGGAATCAAGCAAAATACACATTTAGCTGAGTTAATGCAGGAAGTGAAGTTGATTATATGGGATGAGGCACCTATGACACAGAAACACGCATTTGAAGCATTAGACAGAACACTCCGAGATATATTAGGATACAAGCATCCTCCAAAAAGGGACCATATCTTTGGGGGGATCACAATATTGCTCGGAGGTGATTTCAGACAAATCTTGCCAGTGATACCAAAAGGGAGACGACAAGACATTGTCCAATCATGTGTGAATAGATCAGAATTGTGGAAAGAATGTAAGCTTTTCAGACTGTCTCGCAGTATGAGAGTCAATGAATACAATTCTATGGGAGAATTAGACACTTCCAGACAGCAGTTTAACAAATGGGTCTTAGATGTTGGAGACGGAAATATCCAAGCAAAATTAAAGGATGACGAAGAAGAACCAACATGGATAGAGATCCCAGAACAGTTTCTGATTAGACATTGGACAACACCAATTGCACAGATTGTGCAGGAGACATACCCGGGTTTCATTGAAAGGCAGTATGATGAAGACTATTTAAAAGAACGAGCCATTTTGACACCGAAAAATGACGCAGCAGATGAGATTAACACCTTTATGTTTAATCTTCTGGACAGACCAGCTACAACATACAAAAGCTCAGATGAAATTTGTAAGGCATCAACTGACAGTATTGAACAGGAAGGTCTTTATCCTGTTGAATTCTTAAACTCATTAACATTCCCGGGAATGCCTCCCCATGAATTACATTTGAAGGAAGGTCTGCCAGTAATGCTATTACGGAACATCAATCCAGGAGAAGGACTGTGCAATGGGACACGCTTGATTATTACAGATTTAGGAAAGTTTGTAATTAAGGCGAGAATTATCACTGGGTCAAAAGTGGGGAATATAGCATTAATACCAAGAATAATTTTGACATCAACAAAATCTAAATGGCCATTCATACTGAAGAGGAGGCAATTCCCTTTAAGACCATGCTATGCAATGACGATAAACAAAAGCCAAGGACAATCTCTGGATATTGTTGGACTTTATCTACCAACACCTGTGTTTAGTCATGGACAACTATACGTTGCACTTTCTAGAGTTACAAGGCCTGAAGGTCTGAAAATATTAATAGTAGAAGACACTAACAGGCATCTCAAGAATCACACCAGAAACATTGTGTTTAGAGAGGTTTTTAACAACTTATTCAATCATGTTATTTGAATCTGAAATATGTTCTTTCTATGCTGTAGTTTTTTCTCTAATATTTAATTTTTATGAAGTTAGTTTTGCATCAATAAATCATACAGATAACTTAAACATAAAGATATATCATTAATGTATTATAAATCATATACTAGATTTATATCCCGCCAAAAGGCGGGCTTTTTGAATAAATTTGTTTTTATTATATCCGATTAGGTGAAAGAAATAATTTAATACGGGGAAGAAATAATGTGTTAAGTATAGATGTTAGTTATTAAAAGAAATGTAGTGTATTATTGTTAGAGTAAAAAGACGGGTTCTCACAGTTTCGACACGCTCATGGATTGCACCAGACACCGCTACTGCCAACCATATCTGGAAACAGGAAACAAAAATAAATAAAAAAAAAACTCCTTGTATTGAACAATTGAAGCTCTTCGTAGATCAAAGTTAAATAGAGTATTTGGGAGATAAAGTGTATATATTGATGCATGACTAATGTACAAGATACAACTCTCTTTTATTCTATATGGTTTCTCTAATCAACATAAGACATGTACTTACAATACTTAGCAATGACCAGACGTATGCACAAGGTAGAGAATACAAGACAACATAAGACACCTTCTTAGTTGCCTCTATAGCATCCACCTGAAAAAAATAAACGTTAGCATATCTAGAAAATAGGGCAATCAAGTGCAAAACCAATAGCAACATATATATTCAATCCCCTTCCTCTTAAACTATTTACCACCAGTACAAAGCTTGGTTAATATGACCATGACTGGTTCCTTACACGCTCCGATACACTGTCATTATATATCACAATTGTAACAAACATATTCTCAATACTAAATGATCTCAACATTAAATCTACAATCTTATAAATTTTAATCAAAAATCATGATGTTTTGCTTTGTCATTTACAATCTTATAATTTATTTTTTTTGATATTTCTGAGAAATTAAAAATAGTGAAGCATTGATTAAACACATTACTATTTTACAAAAAGATAAAATAATTTTATGGTAAAAATTTAATGAATCAATAGATATTTCCTACTTAAAACCTCCTAAGTAACTGCAATTTGCATTCATTATAGTGGATATATCCAAAAAGGAAACACGCAGTTGGTAAACATACATATAGTGATACACCTTATATGAACAGCTAAGAACAAATGAATAATACACATATGAACACTTTAAGGTATCAAAATAATGCACTAAAAGAGGTCACTTTAGAAAGTGAGGATGAGAATGTAAGTGAATTAGACTTCTCTTTTGAAGTGTTCTTTTGTGGTATACAACTACACTACACCATATAATCTGGCAAAATACTTGCTGAGTTATTTGAGCACATACTCAACTTGGACTCATTCAAGTTTAACTATTGTGAGCCTTCGAATTGAGTTGTTACCAGCTTAGCATGGTTTCTAATTAACATTTCGAGCTATTTAAGGTCTCAATTCGAGCTTGATCAACCGAGTCTTCCTCAAGCCAATCCCAAGCCAGCCTCATGAAGGCCTTCAAGCTACCAGGTTTGAGCTTATGCTAAGGTGTTTGTGTCAAGACCAACCTCAGCAGGGCTTGTTTGCAACCCTACTTTGATCTGAGCTTACTTTAAAAAGGCACTGCCTATCATAACCCTACTTTGCTTGTTTGCAACCCTACTATTTTCCCCATCAATCACCTGCATACATCACCAATCAATCAAACAATTATAATAAGTATTTCCCAAACAAAAATAAACAAATAAGGTTACCTCAGCGAGATTCATATTAGCATTTGCCTTACCTATTTCAAACTCTGAAGAAGCCTCTACTGCAACTTTAAACATATCAGCTATGTCTTCGCCCGCATTTACACTCACCTAAACCGCCACTATTGTCATCATTCAAATCTTTTCTACCATCAACTTCCACAATAACCGTTTCTGATACACTCTCATGACCAACATCATCACTTCCATTTCCTTCACCATTCACAACATACACATCATCTTTTCCTACTTTCAACTTCACTTCTCCCACTTTACTCACACCATTTTAATTGAATAAAACTTTAGATTGTTACAGTAATAATATGTTATGTAATCAAATTTAACACAACTCTGTATAAAAGTTCATAAAACACTGAGCAAAAAAGTGTTTGCGGTCACCAAATGCGGCCTGTTTCAATCATATTTATAAAAAAAATTATCATGTGCTGAACACAATCAAAAATTTATGTCAGTTATTTCAACATCATAATCTCTTTGCAATAAGCTTACATGAATACCCACGCTTGCACCAGCTTATACCATTTTTAAAAGCTAAAAGATCTGGCCTCCTTGTGTTCCACTCATCAGCTTATACCATTTTTAAACAAATAAGGTTACCTGAGCCAGAATGATATGGCCTCCTTGTGTTCCACTCATCATCCGCTTATGTATTCGTACCAACTGCAAATAATAGTAATTAAACTAAAATATTCAATTTTTAATCACTAAATCATCTTTTTTTAAACAATAACTTCAAACTTTGGGGGCGTAAAGAATGAGAAAGACTAACCAAGTAAGCATGAATTTTTAGTTTATGTGAACAACTTTTCACCAATTCAAAAACCCATGAACAAATTAAGACCATACCGTGCTAGAAGATATATCCCCTTTAGATACCAATACGCCAACAATAAACTCCAATGCTGCAAGATCCCCGATGTTCGAATCAGTGGCAAGAGTAATGAGATTTTTAGCAGTT
>JAOXNX010048444.1:0-12869 GCA_028566075.1 Solidago caesia | reverse complement strand
TATTAGGAAACTAAATCTCCTAATAAAACATCCACAATAAATTCTAGAATTATCTATAACAATAATTATTTACAACAGATATATATTTTCATGCATAAAATAATTATTGGAGATGGTTCTATACTTTTACGTCGGCTAGATATATAAAGGCCCCCCCTAGGCCCAAAGCATAGGGATATATCCTTGTCATATTCGCATGCTCGCCAAGAAAAAGAAAGACTCCATTCCATTTGTATGTGTCACATTTAATACTACTTCCAATCATTTGTGCCAATGGGTGGTGGATAAACGTTTCAATCACATACGCCAAAATACATAATAATGTAAATAAATGTCAAAATTATATATATCACATTTATTTTGTCATTTCAATAATTGAGATTTGAGAATAAGCATACATCACTTGTGTACAAAGTTGAAAGTCGACAGAAGAGTAGTAGTTCAAACTTGTTTTCAATCTATATATATTATTGGACATCGTATCGGTACATTTATTGAGGTTATGTTACAATTCTACTTTACCCTTTTGAGGGCTATGAAGATATACTAAACTCAACGTTTGATCGTTTTCTACCTCCAAATAAGGTGGAACGTTGGTAATACAATACATGTATTTTTGTCAAAACAACTCGTTAAAAAAACCGGTTTTTTCATTATTATTATTATTTGTAAAAAATGGTAAAACCTACTCTGATTGTAATTTATACATTTAAGTTTTTAACCGTTGTCATTTTTATTGTTTGTATTTTTATAATTTAATGTTATTTTATTTTTATAATATGATGATTTTTTTTTAAGAATCACAAACTATCATACTCTTAGTCCTAAACTACACGAATGTCTAGGATGCAATTTAGAACTTCCGAAAAACCCCAAATAATCCACCCTCATAAATGTGAAGAGTGAGACTCAAACCCGGGTGGAATACCTCAAGGTTAAAGAGCTTAACAATTGTCCACCAATCCCATTTGCATATGTTCTTATTGTTGATATGACTCGATTTAAGCAGTATATATACAATACAACGTACAACTATGTATGTGATGCATGTGTACGGTAAAAATAGTTGCGTAAAATCACCTCTCATGAAGATAGACAATTCAAACTTGTATATGGTGTTTTCAAAGCAACTTTTGGGACCATTTTCATTTAGTCAACAATACTAGTATGAGCTGTTTTGTGAGCCTTTCATGCTCAAGTGCATGAACGAACACCAATAAAATGCATATTCTCTGCTTATTAGTATTATTCCTCGTAATTAAGAGTATAGCATATTTAGAAAACGACATATACAAGGTTTATGAAAACAATCATAATAAAAAAGGAAAACCTACATTCATTTTAAGATTTATGCTCTATACGGATTCAAAAAAGGTTTACAAGAATAAATCAAGCATACCACAAAACTTTCTAACCTAACCATTTTGTTAGGGTAACATTTTAGTCGTGTTATTTTTCTACATCATTTTGTAATGATCTATTTTGTCACCTTCACATTATTGTCGAAAAAATTGTAAAATATGCTATTCGTGTAATGATCTATTTATAATCATGTTATACTTCTTTTTTGAGACGGTCGAACTAACTAATAATCATGTTATACTTCAGATTTTCAGTTTATTAGGTGTGTTTTTAATTTATTTTTTTCAGTTTAAAAAAACTAATAAAGTGAAAATTTGAGTTACCATTACATTAAAAGGTAAAGATTTGGAATGTCAACGTATTTTTTCTTTTGTAGACGGTTGTATCACAAACTTTTTTATTGATGTGTTTACCTAACGAACTTTCAAATTTTATATATAGATAGTACTTCGGTGACTTGATGACCCGGTCGTAGCTATTGCAAAAAAGTCATTGTCGTGTGTCGAAATATTATTGGTACTTTTTGTTACTGTTGAAACACTATACTTCGACCAATCACCACAACATTTCCACCAGTCACCACAGCCATCACATCCGCATTCCACCAATCAATAGCCGCCATCACCACCACATTCCATCAATCACCAGCCTCCACCAGGACAATCCACCAATAACTGGTCACCACCACCACCACCACATTCCACCAACCATCACCATCAACCACCGACCCCTAACCCATCTCCGGTCACCATCACCACACTATCGACCACTACCACAACCTCCCCCCTCCCTTAACATCGGCCTATATGTCAAATCAATTTAATAACAATAACACAATTAAAACAAACAAAACAATAATAGAAAACAAATTAATTAAACAAAAACCAATTTCATTTAAGTTTTATTATATTACACGAAGATTCATACAACAAATTTCGTATCCAAACAATAAATTTTAGATCCAAATTTCACACATCATAAATCCTGGTTCCCTAACCCCGATTCCTCTAATCATGGGGTTCACCACATATGGATACATTTCTTGGTTTAAGGGGGTGTTTGTTTTAGCTTTTTTGGGTTGCTTTTAAGCTTATTTTGTCTTTAAGAAACTAGTTTAAGTGTTTGGGTGAGCTTTTAATCTTATATAAACTCTTTTTGAGAAGCTAATCTTAGGAAGCTTTTCAAAGCTTCTATTGTAATATTAAAGGGATTTTCTTCAAAAGCTTTATAAGCAACAAAAGTCAATTTAAAAACACAAAAATAATTTTTAAACTTATGTAACATAAGCAATAAGTTGCTTTTCTTTTGGAAGCATAAACAAAAGTTAAAAAGTTAGGCCAAACACCTCCTAAGAAACAAAAACCACCAAGCCCAAAATTCATTTGTTAAAAAAAAAACAAAACAAATGAGAAATAGCTTTGATTTGAAAGGGTGTTGGTTTGGATATGAGTGTTGATTGGTGGGTTATCATTTATTTATAGGTAAAATAATATTTCCTTTTAATATCCATATCATCAATTAAATAAAAGAAAAATACTTTTAACCGGTTGTTACAGATCAACCAAGTACTATCTGCCCTGGAGCATGAGAAAGTGCATGGTTGCAAACAAATCGATTTCAGTCTGTTTGAAAGTCAAAGGAAAGAGAGACTTTTTCTAAAGAGTTCTATTTAGGATGTTTTTACAAAATTTGAAAGTTCCTTGTGCATGCATGCCAATAAAAAAGTTTATGGTGCAACCGCATATAAAAAAGAAAATACATTGGCATTTGAGGTTTTTATCCCTAGATTAAAATCTCCAACCATAATAACTACAAACTACAACTTATAACGTTGGGCTAAAAACCTGTTGGTTTACGTTGGGCTAAAAACCTCTGTTTCTCTATTAAGTTCACTTCCATAGTTTTGCACTTTGCTTACAATGTTTTTCTAAGAAACCTTTTGGGTTAGGCGGACAATTTTTATTGAGTTTTACATAAATCGAAAGATGCTAGTTTATTGTTTATAGTTGTCATTGAAGATGCGAATTCGAGAGTTTTGATTTATATATTGACATTGATGTGTTGATAATGAAAAATGCATGATAATATTGCCAAAAGAAAGGCTAAATGTATAAAATGATTATTTAGTTAAAGTTACGTGATTAAAATATTATCTAAAAACATAACTTTTAAAAAACAACATTATCGGTCAACCCGGTTGCAGGTTTAAAAAATGGCTAATCAAACCATTAAGTCAATAATAGTCTAGGATGAAAACATTAAGAGTGAAGGGAATGGTGCGAGATGGGGTACCACACGGTACAATTAACACCCCTCCCCCATGTGAGATGGAGAAAGATGCAAAAAATGAGATGAAATCAGTGATGGTGGTAAACGAATCTATCTCACAAGTTTCTTTCTCACATGCTTTATTTATTTTATTTTTTTTTTAAATTAGAAAAGGGGTAAGAGATCGAGATAGAGATAGAGAAAGATGACCATTTCTTATGAAATGAGATGAGAACAAATGGATGATGTAAAAAGGAGAGAAAGTGAGAAATGAGAGATGGGATGGAGGGTGCTCCCTCCACCCTAAGATAACAAAAGGTTTGGATAAAAATATTACAAAATAAAGTTAAATGTTTAAAACGATTAACAAGTCAAACTTAAATGATTAAAACTTCATTAACTCTTTTTATTTCTTATTTAAGTTGAGTAATAACTTTTGTACCCCTTATACTGAACTTTCATCATAAGGACTCATTTTTCTTTTCTGTTCATAAGTTGAGACAAATCCGTCATGTTCTAACAGGAGTAAGAGACTTAGTCGCAACAACCAAAATGAATTATTATTCAATTGTGGAAATGTCATGTCCTATCATGCTTTCTAATCTACTTCTTGTTTGACACTTGCTCTCTTTCATGTCTGTTCCATTTCATCTAGGTTTCCTACATATTGTCTTAAGACGAATGACACTTAAGTTGCCATGTTCTTTTGGTGTAACCATGTGTAGTCTTTGTATATGTCACTCCTTTACTATTTCAAATATCGAATCAAATGACTTTTCGTGTAACTATGTATAGTCTTATCTTTGTATATATCACTCCCCACCGCACTATATATGCTTTCCTAGCATTTCGCCAGGGGAGTGTTAAATCCACAACAATGCTTAACCATCCACAACAATGCATGTTTTATAAAGGTTTACGCTGTGCAGTATAATATGTACATTTGTTGTGGATGGCTAAAAGGTGTGGTGTTGTAGATTTATCACTACCCTTTCGCCATGCTTGATCCATTTGGCATACCACTTTTGTTTTGATAGGTGTTCCGAATAGAAACATACCTTTTCATCGTCAAATGGTGATGTTTTAACTTTACAGCGGATAATTAGTTATTTTCTAAAATGGATCCCGCTATCATGAAATGAGCAACGGTGCTAAATAAAAAACCCCACAGACTCCCCCCACAACAACTTAGGGATTAATAGGAGCAAAACTTACACTTAACAAGACTTGAACTCCTGTCTCATAACAATAACCCGGGTGCCTAACCACTATACAAGTGTGTCATTGGCATTTGGCATGCTACTTGCATCCCTTTTTTTTTGAAAGGCCACTTACATCCTTTTAAATCACTTTCAGTTAGATTTATTAACAATAGATTAATAATTAAATGCCCCGTTTTTGTACTTGCTTGTTAATGAGTTAAAATATGATGGCATTAAAAATGGATTAACGTATTAGCATACCTTGGGAAAAGTCAAATATTTAAACATCAAACTGATCGAAATCACATAAGTTGAAATGTGATATGATTTAGTATGAGTTTCCTCACAAGAATCTACTTTATTTCCGAGTAATGAAAACTTTGAGATCAAATTATATCTATGTACAAATATAAATCAAAGTGTTTACTTAGAGGGCTTTGAGATTGCATTTTAAGACGATTATCTGATTAGTACATGCATGTGTACGTGTATAACGCAAATAGTAAAAAAAAAAGAAAAAGTATTTGACAAAAAAAAATGACTTATCGCAATTTTCTACAAATAAAACATATTTTTGAAAAAACAAGTTGGAACACGTTTTGTCAAAACGCAATTTTAAAAACATAAATCTGTTTTGTAAATCATTTGGATGATTGGTGAGTGTCGACATGTTTACATTTCTTTTCACATCAAACCCACAAAGTGGTACTTAGATTTTTGATTTTTTGTTTTTTAAATTATAAAAAGGGTTTGAGATGAAAGATAAAGAAAGACGATCACTACTTATAAAATGAGATGGAAAAAAATGGATGATGTGAAAGAGAGAGAAAAAAAAAGATGAGAGATGGGATGGAGGGTGCTCCATCCACCTTAAGGTTAGGATAAAACTATTACAAAATAAAGTTAAACTTGGTGGTTCACAAAGCCCCCGCGTTGTGGGGTCACAATTATCGTTTTTACATGTTTTCTTCTTTAAAGAAAATACCACAACCGCGATATCATAATTATGTTTACCCCAAAAAAATACAGAGAAATAAAATGCCAACTAAAGAAGCCCAAATATCAAGCTAATACAAAAAACTAAAAGAAAAAATATTTAAAAAAATCAACAAAGATATATGTAAAAAAAAGATGTTAAAAAACCAAAAAATTATGAAAGCTAAACAAAAACTAAGAATTACAAAACATATGTTAAAAAAATGTTACAATGTGTAAAAAAAACATAATTGTTAAAATACAAAATATAAAAAAAAAACTAAACTACAACAAATGTTGGAAAAAGGGGAAAAAAAAGAAGTTAAATGATAAAAAATTATCAAATATATGTCATTACTATAAAATATACAAAAAAGAAAAACCAAAAAAGTTACAAAATAGATGTTACGAAAAAATAAAATATTACAAAGTATACAAAAAGCAAAAATGATATAATACAAAAGACATACCAAAAAAAAAAAGATACAACAAAAGTTTTTAAGAAAAACTTACAAAAAAATAGTTGCTAAAAAAACAAAACAAAAAACAAAAACATAAGACCAAAAGGGGTAGTGTGACGGCAACGGGTGGTGGCGGCGGCAACTGGTGGTGATGGCGGTGCCAGTGACTGTGGTGTGGTTATTGATGTAAATGTAATTGATGTAAAATGGGATAGTGTAGTTATTTTAGGAGTTGAAAGATAAATGTTGTAAATTATTTCACATAAGTTTATCTACAAATATCATGAGACTCTATGAGTTAAGAGTATAATGACTCAATTGAAGAATATTAAAGTACACAAACATTAAAAAAAAATACACTCACTGGCTTTAAGCTTTATAAAAATATATGGATAAAAATTAAATTTTACTTCAAAAACATGCGAATACAAACATATTATCATTTTTAGATAAAAAAAAAAAAAACTCTATCAATTTCAAATTAAGAGTTACATTTCTATTAGTAAAGTACATTTCTATTAGTAAAGTCATGCCTTTTTACTTCCCCCTTAAGCAATTAACCAACCTACAATAAAGGGAATGCTCTAATATTTTTTCTACACAAATACATGTTAAAGGTCTTTGCAAAAATTAATTATAAACTTTTTATCTAATAAATATGTATATAATGATTATATATTTCTATAATCGTGTGTGATTTTTATTATAAATACTTATTTTGAGACAAATTAGGTAATATTTAAAGACTTTGGTCATTGCAATGTTATGTTGCTTTATTAGATAGATAAATATTGTACAACATACACCACATTAGCAACATATGCCATGAACATTCACATCTGTACAACATACACCACATTAGCAACATATGAATTTGCTCAACTTTACATCTGCTCCTTCTAACTGCTAACCAGTCATTTTGAGTGATTGTGGCGCCTTCTGATGCCAAGTCAATTGCACATTAGTAATTACTTGAATTAGCAACTCAAAACATGGCTAATCCCAAAAAGTATTGTCATTGTCTGATGCGTTCTGAGGAGAATTTACTATGCTATGTGGATTGCATCAGCTTATGTGAGTTCTCATTCACCCAATGCGATGACGAGAAAAACGTCATCAAGAGACCACTTAACGAGCTTACTCTTGTCTACAGGATTGATTATAGCACGCTCTGCAGTTGCCAACCTATACCCTATGACGATTTCATTCCTTGCTCGACCCCTGGCCATAATATCATAAAAGCATAGTTCTTCTTGATCATAAAGATAAAATTCTGCTGGTTTAATACACATCTCGTTTCGCTGCAATTGGTGATGAGTCAAAAGTCAAATACTGTTAAAAATTTAATCTGGGAAATGAATTGCACCAAAATGTAACTTACTTTCACCTTTTCCTGTGTATGTAACTTAATTTCATTTTTCCAACATTCTTACGTTTTGTAACAACTGTATGTAAAATCAATGTACCAAAACTCAATATAATTTCACTTTATTTTACATAAATAACTGGTAACGACATGTAACCATGTTACTTTAATTGGTAAAAATAAAAGTACTTAATTTACATCACAAAAGGTGAAAATATGCTGCATTTGGTTCAAATAATGCTGAAAGTCATACTCCGGGTGTCTTCCAACCCGTTTTCTTTGTATCTACTAATATTTTTTTATTTTAACGTGTTTGACCGTTCCTAGATAGAACATAACAAAATCGACGCATTCTCATAAATAAATGCATCTAAATTGCCATCTCCAGTTAACTACAGAGTAATAAAGGGTACCTCCTCTGCAAAGAGTTCCTCAAGGACACGATTTATCTGTTTATCTTCAGCTACCATCGCTAAAGCCATGCTCACGGGCTCATTTGATAGGACGTAATCACTTATCTTGGTTACTGAAACAAGGTTCCTAGTCCCAGAATCCAAAATTTCACTTATTATGATTGATTTGTTGGAAGCCTGCTGCATCTCACGAATCCAAGAGCTATGACAGAAACCAGAAACACGAAGAGGTGTTGAGCTTTTGTTATATGGAAGACGTTTTGACTGCAAAAATTGTGGAATTAAAACTTTATGAGTATCTTCTAATATACAGTTGAAAATCATTATTCACCCTCAAAAGAACAGAAGTCACCTGAATGTCTCAGATGAGGAGGAGGGTGGCTAGAGATCTTGAGTCAGAATGAGAAATTGAGTCTTTTACAGATTCATCTGCAAGAATCAGAATCTGTCTTTTCAGAGTTAGTCATTTGTTTGATATAACCCACCTGACCCATACATATTGTTACTTGAGCGAATGACCCATACATATTGTTACTTGAGTGAATGCCGACCCATTTACTTGAGTTAATAACAAGTGACTGACCCATACATATTGTTACTTGAGTTAATAACAAGTGACTGAACTGATTTTGGTGAAACGGTTTGCTATGTTGATGTAGTGACATGGAACTTACAGAATCAAATGTCTCCAAAGGTAAGGTCTCCAAATGCTTTTTGATGACTGCATTCTCTCCGTCCACTAACTTTCTTTCTCTTTCCTTTTCCACCACCTCGTTAAACATCCATAGCTCTGAACCAGGTACCAAGAATGCCTCCAAAACCTGGTAGATGACAAGCAGGAGAACTTGTCGTAAAAAACACTGATGTAGCCCGAAATTAAGATAACCAATTGAATCCTGTTGATTCACACGAATGCCAGGAAACAACTCTTCAAACTATCGTTGATTAAAAGAATACCGATAATCTGGAAATTCACACGCACAACACACTAGTGTTTGGAGGAAATTGATTTTTGTATTTCTGAAAAACTGATCATCTCCTCAACATTACAAACATATATAATGATAAGCAAAATTCGAAATGGGCCTAAAAAACACATGGGCCGAAAGTTACAACCAAACAAAGTCCAAAATAAACCGAAAAAACATATAAAAAGCCCAATAAGTCATAGAAAATGGCGTTTTTGGGCCCGGAGGTTGACCCAAACCACCGTAGGCGTTTGTAAAAATGTGCGTCTCGTCCCAGCGGTCATTTCGACTGGTCATTTGCTGAAAACGGAGCACCGTAGCAAAAGTTATGCCCATTTTAGTAAAGGCCCCTTTTTAACCCCTTCCAAGTAACCAATGGCTAGTTCATCCGCATCACCTTCCGCTAGCGAAATCAATACAACAGGAATCAAAGTTTACTAAAAAAGTTTCCTAGAATTTAATTGCTTTGTATTTACTAACAAAGTTTCTATATAATTTCATAGAATTCAATTGCTTTGTTCCCTTATAGATTTTATATCTTTTTTTAGATTTCAATAAGGTACATTACTATATTACTAGTACTATATACACCGTATACTAGTATTAATACCCGTACGATGTATGGATTGACTATTTATATCGTACGATTGGGTTTTTTTTTATATAAATAATATATAACATTTCAACATGCTACATCACATGTATTTGGTATTTCCAATGGTAGCCTAATAGCGAGAGACATGAATCATAAAAGCATTGGTCAAGATCTAATATTACTTCTGATATCGGTAATGATATCATCTAATCTAAAATCATGATTGGTTTTAAAATTTCAACTACGTTTAGTTAAGTTAGCAGATAGATAAATAGTTAAATAATAAATAATATTACATTATAAGTTAGAAACATAGATATATTGTTATGAGTTAATTCCACATATGGTCCTTATGGTTTGGCTCAAATTTCATATTTAGTCATTTATGTTCAAAAATGACAAGGATTGTCATTTATTTGAATATTTGTTTCATTGTTGGTCCTTTATGTCTCTTAAACTTTTTAAATGACTATTTTACCTTTTTTGTTTTTATCTATAACGACCATCTTTATAACTTTTTTGCAAAAAGACGATGAATATTTTTGTAACTCAATATAAATTTAACAAAAATAAACAATATTTATATTTTAATTTTTTTTGTATATAGACTCCAACTTATTTTTTTTTCCTGAAGTTACATATATATATACACAAACATATATTTAAAAAAATAATAAGTTTCATATTAAAATGCATGATAACACTTTAAAATTTATATTTTAAATATCTAAAACACTTTTAGAAAAAAAAAGTACTTGGAGCTTCTTACACTAATAACTTACTGAAATACTTTTTTTTATAAAAAAATTGAAACAAATATTGCTTGAAATTTTATAACTATAAGCACATCAAATAGTTTAATTATCATATATTGTTTTTATGTGATTATATGAATATATATACTTTTGGTTATTGTTAAAAAATTTAAACCATATTTTATTGGTTAATAACCACTCAAAAAAATTGTGATTATCAGCTTAAGTTTTGTTATTATGAGCAATTGCGATTCAAAAGCATAACACAATATTCATAAAATTTTCTATTATAAAGATAAATTATTATTTTTTGGTTAAATTTAGATTGAGTTATAAAAATGGTCTATGTGCTTTGCAAATAAAATTACAAAGGGTAAAAAGGTCATTTAAAATGTTTATGAGACATAAAGGACCACTAGTGAAATAATTATCCAAATAAAGGACTTACCTTGTCATTTTTAAACTTAAAGGACTAAATGTGAAATTTGAAAGAAACCATAAGGACCATCTTTGGAATTAACTCTATTGTTATTATTATGTATTATTTAATTTAACATATCTTATGGATTAGAATAAATAAGTTTTATATGTTTTGTAAATTATAAATTAATAAATAGGAATGACGATGAAAATACATAATTATAGTTACAATTAATATAAGATTTTTAGTATAGATATCTAACTATATTAGGTAATAGGTATCTATATCTATATATTAATTAATTAAAAGTTCTAATTATTTATCGTATATAAAAAGTAAGATTATCATATAAATTTAAAAGGACATGTGTCGCTTAAATAAAACATCACGTGTCTATCAAAAGATCTCACAATCTTATTTTAGTATATTGGTAGATAGATATGGAGTTATGTTACTATGTTAGTATATGTTTTCTTCTATATGGTTAAGTTAAAATTTTTATGTGTGTTATATAAATATTTGAAAAATATGTTTGTTTTATTTTAACATTCTAAATATTTATTCATTAATAAGTGAAAGAGACTATAAAAATGATGGATTTGGTGTAATAATGTCTATAGACTTTTAAGCAAATGTTTACTTAACTCGACCCGAGAAACCGGACCAAACCGAAACCAAAATTTTTTAAAAATTGAGACTGAAAACTGGACCGGTTTCATATCCAGTCCGGGTCCGGCTTTATTCCGGGTCTCCAGTTCTCCACAGCCCGGTTATGTGTTCTTATTATGTAAAAAAAAAAAAAAACTCAAACATAAGGTATCATTTGTTCATTTGGTGTTGGAAACTTAGAAGAATAAAACTAAAAGAAAGAATATGGGCACTTTTTGGGTTGTCTTTGACTGCCAAAAGTTTAATTTTCCCAACAACAAAGGCCCAAAGACCATCAATACTTGTCAAACAAAAGTACAGAATTAAATAGCATCCCACATGCTGTTCAGCATCCCACATTCCCACAATACAAACCAAATCACCAGATCATTGCCTCGAAATGGTTCACCAAATCACCATTCCCAAACACGAACACAATCCAAACTATTGATTAGATAATAAGATGTTGATGCAATGTTTATAACAACATGATTATGATTTAGTGTAGATGGAGATAATAATTCAAATGGATATTCTCAAATTTAAGTGATAATATGAAGTTATGAATATATGATATTGAAATTAGAATGTTAGATCTTGAATCCCAATGGATATATCCCATATAGATGTTTTAAGATAGGGAGGTTATAGATCATTTAATTTGATATATTTACCATATTATACAAGTTTTACAACTTACTGTACAAACATGTAATGCATTATCAAATTTTGCGATATGTTTATTACTTTCTTTTAAGAAAACCTTATTGTTTTATTACTCTGTAAAACTAAATTGGTATTGAGTTGTTGGGTATCGGTGGGCTGCTTGAAGACCTCAAATCCCCACTGTTAATACTAAATGCCGGGCAAGGCAGGGTTTAAACAGTTTGGCTGGGTTTTGCATTGGACTGGACAAAAACCTACTAAACATAAAATTTAAGCTCCGGGTACCGAACAGAAAGCCTTCCTGACAGGACTGGATCTAGGCCGGTCTGAGGTCGGGTCAACCCAAATTTTGCACATGCAGAGGGTTGTGACAGACTATCAAGTTGAAGAATTTAATTACATGTAAATTAATATACAATATATATATATATGGGTTGTATTTATGTGAATCCTAAAAAAATGGTGGAAACTAAAAGACAAATCTCAGCCACACATTTTCCCTCATTCTCTTCTCTTTTTGGTATGTATTTTTATTTTTTTATTTATTTTAATAAAAACCCATTCCAAAAAAAAAAAAATTTTTTTTTTTTCAAAAATAAAAAATAAAAAAATTTATATGGGTTATGTGTTAAAAACGGATGGAGACGGTACGGGCGTAGCCCTTAATCGAACGGCTACGCCGTTCCTGGGAACTTCGCCCTTACCGGTCGTAGACCTTAAGGCATTTATAGAAGGGTTGGAAACCGGACGCATCTGGGAATGGTTTGGA
>JAOXNX010048371.1:0-12880 GCA_028566075.1 Solidago caesia | reverse complement strand
ACACCGAGTTTTCCCGTGGAAAATTCAAGCTATAACTACATCTTCTATCGAGTCGAGTATAACTCTAGGATGATTTTGTCTGATGTGTTATGTACTTTCACCGTAATTAGACATAGCGTAGCTAACTACGTTTAATCACGGCAAGAGTATGTAAAGGTCGATAAAGTTAACTTGGAAGTATATTCATCTAGAGTTTCTATTCGTAGGAGATAGCTATTCAATTCTTTCGTATTCGTACATCGCTCGACTTCAATCGCGACACGCTTAGAACTTTAGTTATACTTTAAGTAACGTTTCCTTCGTGCAGATTCAGAATGTCTCGACATTTTCAACCGTCTGTCACACGTAACCAACAGAACAACGAAGAAGGTACTGAACAACCCCGATCACCATCATAACCCATCGAACCTTACCAACGTTTTATGATAGAGCAAGCTGCCCGTAATCCCTTTGTTGCTGTCAGTGATGCTAGCCTATGTGCCGTACTACCTGAACTAGTAAATCTTAGTATGTAGTAATTTTCTTTATCCGTCGTTTGATCTAGCGTAATATCGTAACCTCGAACTCTTGGTGGTGAAAACCCCGGAATTTTGGCGGTGAAAACCCCGGAAATAATACTGTGACTATTTACCATGTGTCCTTGTAACTTTTGTTATCTAGTTGAATACATGGTTAGTTTAGAACTGAATGATGGTAACTATATATATATATATATATTGCGCTACGAAGTGATTGAACTTTTATTTTAGTTGTGAATCGTCATTTACGACTAAATACGCTTGAACTAGAAAGGAAACAAGTCTCGTGTGTATAACATAACTATAGTTGAAACATGCACTAGAGACAGAACTAGTGGGTCTGGTTGAGGAAATTCTCCCAATCTTTTGTTTTCAGAGCTTGGGCGTCTGCTGAAGTTTATCTATCAAGGCTCGATTTTTTGTACGTAGTTATATTTATGTTTGTAACTGTTGGAACAGAATAGACTATGTATAGTCTCGTATGTTTTGTAACAATTGTTATTTTAATGTAATGTTATGGTGTGCCATGATCTTTACTGTTGAGCATTGTACTGAATATCTGCGCATCTCGTGTATTCCGCTTTAGCGGGGTGTGACATTGTTATACGCTCCTAGTCAGCTTTACACTATAAATAAGGAGGCTATTGATTGAGCATAGGCAGAACTTACTTTGCAATCACACATACTCACTACTCTCTTCTCATCTATACTTCCTACAACTTTTATTTTCACTTTTCACACTTAGCTCTCGATCAAAAGTGCTCTTTAGCTTGTAATATATTTAATATCTTTAATAAATTAAGGCATGAACGATTGTTTCCGCCCGGGGTTTTTATGCCGGCGAACCTGTAAAGGATCAAAGGTTTTTCCTCGTCAACAAATCGTTGCGTCATTGTTCTTACTTTATCTTTATTTTCAAAGCTTTATATCTTGATTTACAAACGTATATCTTGATTATCTTTACAAATATCTTGATTTTATTACTTAGTTTGCAACTACATTGTCTTTCAAAACTCTATTTACTATTTTTCGTTGAGATCTTACTTAAAGTATTTCAATATCTTGAAAGCAATTAGCACCTAACCTCACGAACGAAAGTATTGGTCACTTAGTTATCTTGAGTCTTCTTAATTGATTATCTTGAGTAATTTTTGCCCAAAACAACTAGAATTAACGGAACGTTGGCCTCCGTTAGCGGTAGGTATCGTGAGCGTGCAAATTTTCCAACTTTGGGTGTCACCCGGGTAAATAAATTCATTAGGTATGATACGTGCAATTTGACATATTCGTCAGGTACCATCCTTGTAATTCACCCTAATATAAACAATTTATTCAAATGTCAAGAAAAATTGTTCTTCATACAGGATCTTGAAGAAGAACTTCAAGATGGATCATTGGCATTTATGAAAGGTATACATATCCATAATTTAACAAACATTGCATGTTACAAATATTTATGCAAACTTGTTAATGTTATTAGTTGGGAGATTTTCCTAATCTAGAAGCTCCTACAACACCCTTGGTTTCTTTCATTATTAGGAGTCTAGACTCCCAGGCTTTTACATCCCATGTAGGGATATTAAAACCCATTTTGATAGCTTCCTCAACCATTCTTATTCGATTCTCCAAGATCTGAATTTCAGTCTCCTTAGCCATCGTTTTGATCAGACTTCCTGTCTTTTTATAATGCCAGTATGCCACGACATGCATTCGTGAAGTTTGGCCTTTAACTTGGCATTCTCTACCTTTTTTGATTCTGTTAGGGTTCTACTATCAGAAAGTGATTCTTGAAGGTCAAGGATCTTCAAGTCTTTTGCTTTAGTTTCTTGTTCAAGATGGGCTACTACTTGGTTCAAAGCTTGCATATAGAAATATAATAAAAATCTATTTGAAAAAATCAAGGTGATTAATTACTAAGAAAGGGATAAGCCTACAGTAAAAGCGTAGTCCTTAGCCTCGAGATAAGTCATGAGAACACTCTCTTTGTACTTCTTTTGAAGAGGTTGATTTGTTTCCAATTCAGAAGCAGAAATGGAATTAGGTAGAGTCTCTCTTGAAGCCATAATTTTTGAGATTAAGGAATCCGCCCTTCATTCAGATATGTATATATAGGAGTTGAGGATATAGATCTCAACTAGATCTTAGATATCTAAGCGAAATTTCCGTAATAATTTCAAAATTTGAAATTTATATTCTTTGAAGAAACACACCGTCTATTAGATAGAGATTTATATTGCTCTTATAGAATGCTACTTAAGGATCCGAGAATGTTCTACTAGGTCCTATTAAGATGATTATGATTATCCTTAAGAGATATTGACAAATAAGCTTGCTCATAAGGATATTAGAGGAGATATTCTAAAAGCTGTTATATATTGAAAGTTAAAAAAGTCTGAATAAACCTAAATGGCCAACATGAACCATTAGGTACAACAAACACCACCATGATTGACCTTGCCAGGTCAATCTCACCTCCAAAAAATTCATTGTTTAAAAACTAGCCACGACCCAAAGAAACAACATAAGAAACATAAAAACGAAGAAAATGAGCTCAGGCCTGATTATTATTTCCTTCATCGCTCATTAAGACTACTTCCTCCTCGCCTCCTCCATTCTCAACAATCTCTATATCCTTCTCCTCAGCTTTCTCCTCAATCGTTTCTTCAGTCATTTTGTCATCCAAGTCCTCAGCCACCTGCTCAGTCATTTCCTCTGGCTTGTGCAATGTGTGGATCACTGGAGCAACATCACTAAGGTCCAACAACTCTTCTTCCCAATCAGTAATGCTCCACCCAGGAACTTTGAACCCTGCTGCTTCAGCTTGTTTGCCCAGTTTAATCTTGGTCTCCAGCACAGATTTGAGGGCGCTCATCATTAATTCTTCCTTTGCCTTAGTTAAAGCAGCTTCAAGCTCCTTCTTTTTCTTTGAATTGAGCTCATGAATTTCTTTATAAAGGCGCTTGACTTCGACTTTGGAAGCCTTTTCTTGAATGCGTAGCAGAGCAATTTCTTGGCTAAGATTGTTCCAATCCTCATCTTTCTTGTTCAATCTGTCCTTGAGCCCTTCGATAGTATCAACGTGCTCTTTGAGTATCTCATTGACCAGACGAATGAAATGTTCAAAGCTCTGCGTAATGAAGTAACCATTAAAGAAAGAAAAATAACATAAGATAAAAGTTATAGGAAATACCTTAGTGGTAGCATCCAGGGCTCCTTTTAGGGCTTCATGAGGAACCACTTTGGAAATGGGGACAACCTCTATGGGAGATGACGAAGACTTCTGCTCTGGGTAATCATCGACTGAGATAGCATCGCTAGTCTTCGTTTTCTTAACACCAGAACGAGTTGGTAAGCGCCTAAAGGAGATTGGAGTATTCTTTGATCTGGCCTTGTTCATGTTCTCAAGATCGTCGAAATTGAACTTACCAAACTCTGAACATTTTGAGCATAGAAATTAGCCTTACGAATTTCAAAGGACAACAGAGATAATAGTAAGTAGATTACCTGACATAGGTGCTTCAATTGTTAAGAGAGGAGAAGGAGATGGTTCAGAGAACTCAGGAAGACGAAAGGCTCTCTCTTCCACCAGCAATGAGAGAATAAACCCTACTCTTCTTGAAATTTTGTGGTCTGGGTCCAGAAATTTGTTAAGACTTGCTGCAAAGGAGTAATAAGAATCAATATGTAAGTAGTAATATGGAACTCAAATAGGGGTAAATGGCATTCCTACCCTTTTCGATCTAGCAAGGAGGAAGAAATGATCCCTGAGGTAGGGATTTCCTAAGCACAAAAAAGAATCTGCCTTTCAGGGAAGATCATTTTGGGTAATGTCACTAAAAATTTGAGTTTTCTTAGTCTTGGCTTTGAGGACAAAATACCCTGACCCAAAAGTTTGGAGTTTATAGCACAATTTAAGATCGGAAAGCCTAAATTCGATTTTCCTCTCATCATACTATTAATAGCAAATAAGACTCTCCATAACATAGGCATGGCTTGACCATAGGATAAGCCAGTCAAACGAAGGAACTCCTCATAAATAGGAGGAAAAGGAAAAGACAGATTTAAGGTTTTGAAGGGAAACTCCGGAAAGCAAATCCAAGTGTCGGAATTGGCATCGGATCGGATTTTTGGGTTGAAAGGTCTAAAAACTGTACCATTAGGGAAGTACTTCTTAATATTCTCAATATCCCTATCTTTGAAGGAACACTTGTTAGCATATGCGACTATGTGAGTATCGACAAAATCATTGACCAAAGGAATAGAACAAGAAGGAGACGTTTGAGACAAAGTTTAACAGTAAAAAGGAATTTGACTGTTGAATTAAAAAGTGAAAGATTTAAGAAACTTACCTTAGGGTTTGAAGATAGGAGATGAGAACATAGAAAGACGGATGAGAGAGAAAAGAGCGTATAAAAGGGAATGGAAGTTACCAGTGAGAGGGTTAAATTGACCTTACCTACCTTTTTGACTAAGGGACGGTTACCATTTGAGTTAGATAAAGATTAAATTTATAACCCTTAAAGATATTTAAGTTTTATAAATTTGGGGACAATTGTTTGGGGTGAAATTTCAGACTAAAGATATTGACTTTTAAGAGGATAGTTATGCGCATTTTAACATCAGGATCTTCTCCTGGAAGATATTCAACAAGATTGGTTTAAAGATATCAACTCTCTAACAACCATGTTATCTAATATCTTTAACTGCTCGATATGCAAAGTGTTGATTGTATGCAGGATCTTGAAGACTATGTTAAGATATTTATCCATTATTGATGACGACATTATTCAAAGAACAAAGACCTAATAAGACAATAATCAACACATGGGAAAAAGCCAATAACCGCTGATTACTTGGTCTTACTAAGTAAAAGAAGCTTGGAAGAACTTTAACTCCGAGGGAAGAACAAGTCAATACCGATATTCAAGGCACTAACGTCTATCAAACCGAGTCAAGCCACAACGTGCAGAAAATCCCTTTAAAGTCGGGATGACGATTGAACTCTTATTGATTCCTAGCACTATAAATAACGAGGCTTTTGATCGAAATTAGATATATACTTTTTTATCACACACACTACTCTCTTCTCTATTCTACTTTCTTTAGCTCACTGATTTATTTTTAAATTCACTTAACTTTCGATCAAAAGTGCTCTTAGTTTGTATTAGTTTTTTACATATCTTTAATAAATTAAGGCAGGAACGATTGTTTCCTCCCGGGGTTTTTATGCCGTAGAACCTATAAAGGATCAAGGGCTTTTCCTCGAAAACAAATCACTGTGTCGCTATTTTTAGCTTATCTTTAATTTCAAGTCTCATATCTTGATTTACAAAAACATATCTTGAATATCTTTACCAATATCTTGATTTCATTACTTAAATTGCTAGAACATTATCTTTCAAAGCTTTATTTGTCTGTTTATATTAATTTCCTAGTCAAAATAGTTCTATATCTTGAAAGTCATTAGCACCAAACCTCACGAACGAAAGTATTGGTCACTTAATTATCTCGAGTCTTCTAAGTTGATTATCTTGAGTAATTTTTCCCAAAACAATAGGCATTTACACATTCATATTTTTCTAAGTGACCTTGTAAACGAATTAAGCTCCACACAGGATCATATGACGTGTCGGAACTTCAATCACTAGAACTTGAATCACTAGAACTATATATATAAACATATTCTTTATTACCTGAACTCGAAGCACCTGCTTGATCAAAAGCACCTGCTCGGTCTTGTTCATGTGAATCTGCCCTAACGTCATCATCTATCTGTGTCTCAGAGGTACTAGCACCAACATCAGTACCAGCATTCCCTGACTCTGCTTGATATAAAAGCATGACACGGCACGGATTCACGGGCCCACTGACACTTCTGTCTCTGGCTGCGTCTGAATCATCATGTTCGTCTTCACGACATTTCTTTGCTAATTCATCATCTTTGCAGCCAAGATCAGTCAGTTCTCCCCCTTGAGCCTTGAATCTATCTTCCAGTTCCTTAAACTTCGCAGCTGAGGCCTTCTTTTCTTCAGCAAGCTTCGAGACCAAGGCTTTCATATCCGCCATTTCCTTCTCATGACGTTGTCGTTCAGCATTTAAGACATTAGTTAAAGCAGTAACAGAAGATTGCATGGCACGACAGTCAGCTGCTAGTTGTTCAAAACGAGACTCCAAAGAGGAAGAGGATGGAGCTCCAGAAGACGGGGAAGCAGATGTGGCAACCTGTGGTCTGAGGGCATGGAGAAAAGCAGTTCTTGGTGTAGCCAGAGGATTAAGGGACGTTGGTGGTGGAATGAATGGTGGTGGTCTTGGAGGAGGCATAGAAGTAGAGCTTGGAGCAGTCACGGAAGCAGATCTTGGCAAATAAATACGTCGGCGACGTACTGGAGGTGTAGAAACCGAAGTAGTAACCACTGTTGACATAGCAGGAATAGATACCGTAGTAGACTCAGTCTGAACAACTTGGGTGACCCGTTGTTGAAGATCAGTATCCATAGGAACATTCTCAACAACAGCTTGTTCCATAGTTACATTTACCTCAAAAAGACGACTGGCCGGAGTAGAAGGACCTACTCGTCGTCTCTTAACAGGACGAAGGCCAGAAGACGACCCAGCTTCAGCATCAGGAACATAGTCCGAATCCTGTTGTTCTTCTCTGTCCACTGGTACTACATGTACTACTCCAACAGTAGCAACATCATCAGAACGATCAAAACTTGTAGAACCGTTAGAAGAGCCAGACGAAGTAGAAGCATTAACGTGCTCATCATGTTGTTGTGTAGGAACAACACCTACAGCTTCAGGTTCTTGAACTTGTTGTTGCTGAACTTGTGGTTCTTCAACTTGTTGTTCCTGAACTTGCGGTTCTTGAACTTGTTGTTGAACTTGCGGTTCTTCAACTTGTGGTTCCTGAACGTGAGGCTCTTGAAGTGTTGGTTCCTGAACTTGCTGTTCTTGAACTTGTGGTTGTTGCACTTCATCAGCGGCGGCAGCTATAGGTACTTGAACCTGTGGTTGTTCCGGTGGTGGAGCATCATCATTACCACCCGCAGCAGCATCAACGTCATTTTCCCATCTACCATCTTGAGGTGCCCGATAGTTTGGATTAGCCAAGTGCCCAAACAGAGGAGGGTTAGGAGCATCAACAGGCATTTCTCTTTCACCTTTTTTCTTCTTCATAAGCGTGTATATTCTATCAGGTGGAAAAGAAGCTCGATAGATTGCTTCTTGGGGTGGAAGATTCGGAATAGCATGATTAATGATTGCCATCACAAGTCTTGGCAGCATCAAAAATCGTTGATGACCTAGTGCGCCTGCTTGACTGCGTAAAATGTTGAAGAAGTATTGAGAAAAGGAATACGGCTTGTTCAATGTCAAGGCAACCATTTGTGAAGCAACTTGTAGGTTGATAGCATCGAAACCAGATCGCCTGTTGCTGAGAGAAGCAACCAAAATATGACCTAAAAACCTCCACTTGCTACGGAAACCAATCTTAAGCACAGGCCAATGACGCATATCCCCAACATAGCCCATTCGTCGAAAGCATCCCTCAAGCAAATCTGTACCAAACTCAGTGGGACCATCTTCCTCAGCTTCTTCCCCTAAGTGAAGTATCTCTCTCAACTGTCCAGCCGTAAATGTGATTGGATGGTTTGCAACCCTCGTCTGAAAAGTGGGATAAACATTTTCGGGTTGAACATCTGGTTGAACAACCACTGAGGCGTTGTCCCAGAACTCTTGAAGATAACCCTGGTACAAGACAGGGTTGTGCGTGATTACAAACTGAATGCGCGATCTTTCCAAATAGGCGAAAAACTCATGAAAGTCTTCAGAGTTCACTTGAGTACGAGAGAGATTGATCAGTTGGTTGTGTCCGGAAATGAAATTTCTTAGATTACCAACCATACCTGCACGCAAAAACACATCAAACACAAAGTCAAAAAAAGTCAAAGAACGACACAGGAATAGCAAACATGAGTTGGACCATACTCGTGCTACATTGCACGAGTTGGGCAAACACGTGGACTGTGCACGAGTTGGGCAAACACGTACTACAGTACATGAGTTGGGTCCAACACGCGGTACTGTGCACGCGTAATTGGCCAACTCGCGCGAGTTCATGTCGCGAATTAAGAACATCAATTTTGATTGTGTTCCGAGCCCATTGGATGTAAATTAAAAGCATAGGCATGTGCAGATATGTTAGATTATCAGGAATCCTCATTCAATTTTGATCAAATAACTTGTAATCGAAGTGAATCAATCGAATTAAAACACAAACACCAAAAGTTCTCAAGTTTGAGCAACTTTAGTGGAGAGTTAGCACGACCGACTTCATGGTCATGAAGAATGAGTGCATTGATATACTGAGTTTCTTTACTGTTTGATGCCATTACAGAGTGTAAAGGAAAACTAAAAATAAAAATTTAGAAAAATTCAAACTCGTGAACTGTACACAAGTTGAGCTAACTCGCGCGTGATGGAAGAACACAAGTTGGGATGAAAACGCCCGTGAAGGGCTATATTCGTGCACGAGATGGGCACAAGTCAAACACGCGTCAAACACACGAGTTGGCAAACGCACGCGTGTTGGGAAATGTCAAAATTGTGTGTACGGATTCATGCGATTTCGAGGAAAATCAAGCAAAATGAAGCGATCTCGAACCTTCGGGGTTAATACCTTAGGGCTCTAATACCACTTGTAAGTCCCGGTTAACCGATCGTTAACGAGAACGCTTATAGTTATGGTGAGAGTGGGAATCCTCTCACGATTGTTTAATTAAACTAAGTCTTTCGTTGATAAAAACAACTAAGATAGTATTAAACGCGCGCGAGTTTGATTAGAATAAGATTAATTGCTAAGAGTGTTTTTTAATATGTATTTTAGACCGTATTTATAGTGTATAAGGTCAAACTCGCGTAGGCCTGGGCCTTATACACGAGTTTTGACTAGTCTGGCCGACTTCCAAGTCGTGGATTGAACCAAACACGTGTTTCAAAGTCGTTATGTCCAACTCATGTGAACAGTGCCACAAGTTGGTCCAACTCGTGTGAACATTACACGAGTTTGAGTTGTTTTTGTCATCTTCTAAGTGTTTTCGATTACTTAGAACTTGACACGTTTATCACCCGTACCTGTATAAATCTAATATTACCACACAAACACACATACAAGTCTTAAACATAATACATAACAAACACATTAATAAATAAGAAATGTAATCATTCATTCAACATTCATAAATCCAAAGTTACATTGTTTCTGATTACATAACAAAAATACTAATTAAAATACTAATCAAATCGTAGTTGCTGTTGTCACACTAAACGTGCACTTACAACCACGAAACCAAGGCCCAAAAGTAAAAATCCCAAATGGGCTTACCACAACCCAATAGGCCCAAACTCGGCTAAAAAGCCCAATACATATAAAAAGGACCTGAATTTGTGAAATTGCATAATCTGTACTCATACACACACTACAATACACATACAATACACTCATACATACATACATACAGACAGATCAGAAGAAAACAGAAACACGAACAAACGCCTGGTCAATAAAAGTCAACGCGAGTTTGAGCGGCGTTGACATTGGTCAATGCGAGTTTAATCTGAACTTTGACTGGTCAAACACGTGTTTAATCTGACCCACATGAACATGAGTTTAAAACTCCACAACTAAACCCTAATTCTGATTTTTAGCAAGAAAAAGAAAATGAAGATGAGCTTTCACCGGTGGTTGACCGGTGGCTGACCGGACCAAAACGACCCAAAACTCCAAGAAGCCAAACGGATTTAGAACAAAACAACCCGATTCACACATATCCATCACAAATCAGTACCATTTTCATGTTTATAAAAGAAAAATCGGTCCCTTTTTCCCTAGTTTTTATACACAATTCGGTTTTCCTTTTACCAATTAACTCACTACCAAAAATATATATAGATATAGATATAGATGTGATTCATATATATGTATCTAAATAACCCTTTCTATTTCTATGAGATCTAACCCGACTTTATATATATAACCGATTATGAATAAAGTAAACAGAAAAGAAAACAAAATAACATTACATTTATAACAAAACCCATTTTCGATTATCACGGATCTAAGCCGGTTTCCATGTGAATACATATATTTAGTCACGATTTCATACATATATATATAGTTTATAAACGAAAAAACTGAAACAATAAACCCATCTCCATTTTCTTACCATAAGATTGAAGAATGAAGAAGAAGAATGAATGTAGAGAGAGAGAGACAGATTGGGGCAGAGAGAGAGAGAGGGAGAGAGAGAGACGGCTGTGAAAGAAGGAGAAGAGAGAAAACCGTGAGTGAGAGTGTGAGGGAGAGGAGAAGTAGTCTAGGGTTTTTGACCTCCCATTAGGTGCCTTGACCAGATTTGACTTTCGTTTGACTTCCATTGACCCGAAAATTACAAACGACCGGATGCTCGTCAAAATATTTAATTGATACCAATGATTATGTTTTTCGATTAGCTTTCCAATGGATATAAATATGACTATATTTGTGTTCATTATTTTCGTTTTGCTTATTTTTAAGTGTTTTCCCATTTATTTGCATTTCCATAAGACAACTAGCATTCCATTCGAAATCGAACTCTCGCGACGATTTTCTAAACACTAATACGTATAAAAACTCAAATGAACATGAACTCGCTATAATTTCGTATATAAATCAATACAAAAGTATATGTACATGAACTAATATAAGTGGTGACGGTTTATTTGAACTCGTACATGAACGGAAAATTAAACGGCGGACGGACGCTTATGTGAACTTTGACATTGCTCAACGCGTGTTTAATCTGACCCACATGAACACGAGTTTAAAACTCCACCACTAAACCCTAATTCTGATTTTTAGCAAGAAAAAGAAGATGAAGATGAGCTTTGACCGCTGGTTGACCGGACCAAAACGACCCAAAACTCCAAGAAGCCAAACGGATCTAGAACAAAACAACCCGATTCACACGTATCCATCACAAATCAGTACCATTTTCATGTTTATAAAAGAAAAATCGGTCCCTTTTTTCCCAAGTTTTTATACACAATTCGGTTTTCCTTTTACCAATCAACTCACTGCCGAATATATATATATATATATATATATATATATGTGTGATTCATATATATGCATCTATATAACCCTTTCTATTTCTATGAGATCTAACCTGACTTTATATACATACATATATATATATATAACCGATTATGAATAAAGAAAACAGAAAAGAAAACATAAAACGATAATTGACACCGTCACTAGTCCGACGGTTTGGATACGAGTTTTCAAAGAAGTCGTATACAGCCTGCTCTGCCATCCGTTGTCGATAAGACTCAATGACCGACGTACTTGATCTGGGGCTTACGAAAGTGAATCTTCGGGTGCGGGAAATACTCATCATGTTGATGTTTCCGTTTCCAGTGCTACTCTCTTCCTCGCTTGATCGCTGGTCTAGAAACGCTCGTACGTTCGAATCTTGCGACATGCTGCTTCTGTGTGAAGGAAAAGTCGTCGTTCAGCTCATACAGTACACGGGGTAGAAGACCACTCTAATCATTCTAGTTTGAGCACACCGCACACGTCCTAATTACCCTAGATGGTAGGTACCCTAATTTATTCTCACAAGGACTGTGCCTCGAGCTCAATCAATCCCAACATCGCTATAAAGGTACTACTAAGAAATTAAGCATCTCACTAACGAACATACTCGCATTCTAGCATTATGAACTCTATTATGAACTAGCCCTAATTAGGGAACCATACGGAAGCACTATCACTACAGATGCACCGCTAATATATCATAGCTCGATATAACTATAAATCACCGCAGTTAGAATGTGGTCCGGGTCTAGTTCCCACTTTCAGTGTGCCTTTGATGCTTATATATAAGGTGTACCAGCGGCTAACCCACCACTTCTCGCGCACACTAAAAGCATACCGAGATCCGGTTCTGAAATACTTTCGATACATTGGTAATGTTTATATATAGGGTGTAGCAGCGGCTAACCCACTACATTACTAATATATCTTCGGTATTTCAGTTTGCCTACCATACCCAACTACACATGCGCAATCCATGTTACCAATAACTTTCGCATAGCATGGAGGTAATCATAGAATCGTTGATCAGGCGCTTCTATGATATCGTCATGCCATACTCATTATTGTCATCACTTCATTTTGCTCTAAACAAATAAACAAAACCAACCAATCATTCAATCACAACAAGATGCACATGCACATGAACACATAAACACATGAATGACAACCAATATGAACATGAACACCGACATAATGTACATGACCAACAATCCACATATGA
>JAOXNX010048325.1:0-12885 GCA_028566075.1 Solidago caesia | reverse complement strand
GTTAAAAATGGCACCTTCGATCGCTTCATCTAGTTCCGAAGAATCGGAACTTGATGTTGAGGATGACGAGTATTCGAGATCTTCCATTATAATTTTTCTGTTTTATAACTTGTTTGGGGTTTTTTTTTTTATAAAATTGTGGTGTTTTGTGTGGTGTTTTGTGTGTTTTACAAAAAATGAGTTTTACATATATATATATATATATATATACTTGTGTGCAACGGATACAAAGAAAAAAAAAATATAAAAAAACCAATCCAGCCGTTACCAACGTTTAAATCCTGCTCGATCCTCGCACCCAGCCGCCGATCCAGGTGAGCCGCTTGGAGACCCAACCGCCTGGGCGGGGCGGTGTAGCCGGCGGTTGGCCGGCGGTTGGAGGCCGAACCGCCCCTCCTTCCGCTCCATTCCGCTTGGTCTCACTCCCCCATTTTTTGTTGGCAACTTGAGTGCTGACTAAGCGCTACATGACGCAAGACGCCCCTCACCCAAATTGCCCCATACCTCTTAGTCTGAACTTATTATTGTATTCTATGATTTCTATCCCCTACCCACTGGATTACCAACTCTACCCCTAAAAACTCTTTCACCCGAATTACATCACAGTACGTTGTTGTTCTCTCTCTCTCATCTATGCACCGCCCTACTCTCTCTCCTTTTGCTCGCTACCCTCCCCCCTCTCTCTCTTCATTGCTCCGGCCGCCATCACCACCACACACACCCATAGATCAGAAAAATCAAGGGGGGGGGGGCACCTTCGACTGTCGCCGCCGTCCATTTAATCCATCGCCGCAGCCGTCCATCGATGCCCTCCCTTAAAAAAGAAATCCATTGATGTTGTGTGATTTGGGCTTCAAATATTTGGGTTCATTTACCTCCTATCAAATCTGGTAATTTTCTTTTCTTTTCCATTATTTTTTTTATTTGGTTATTATTTTTCAAATTTAACAATCATTGTTTGATTAGAAAAATCATATCTTTGTTATTGGTCCCCAATCGGCAATCCCTTTCGTTCATATAGTGTACTACTTTTTTCATCCCTAAAAAAGTCCACAATAAACCTTTATTTTTCTTCCATCTTTTTTACATGAGACCTGCCAATATGACTCGGTAAGGAATAAAGTTGGTTAGATATTCGGTTGGTATACTACTGCAATTGCCATGTTTCAAGCTATTTAAAAGTAGTCACTTACATTTAACATTTCTATCATTTATATTGTTAATGTGCATGAAATTCAGCAACTGCATAATGAACCACTAAAACATATTTGTGGAGGGACTCGTCAAGTTTTATGGTGGAGGGAGTCTATTTTGTTTTTCTCCATTTTGCCTAAATCTACTTTGTACCTACAGTTTCCAATAACTGCGATTCGTGAGATAAAATTTTTAAAGAAGCTGCATCACGATAATGTAATAAAGCTTATAGAGTTTGTTACTTCTCCAGGTAACTTATATCTAATTCAGTTGCTACTTATTGTTTTCAATTTTTTTGATTTGAGACCAGTAACAACTTTTGATGTGCGTGATTTGTTGTGTAGGTTCTGAGAAAAATGTTAAGGGAGGCCATGCAAGTGTTCACATTTATCATTTGTTGTGAGAATATTTTTTTGGTCATAAACAATTTTAGCTATTAATTTGGTTTTTTGAAATACATTTGCTTAAACTATCATATGCAGCTGGTAACAAATTTAAGGGTGGCCTTTACATGGTTTTTGATTATATGGACCATGACTTAAGTGGCCTACCTGATCGTCCGGGGATGAATATAGATTGTACTAAAAACCACACGCCTTTTAAATATAGATGGTTTTTATAAATTTAGATGGCTTTTAGTGCCATGTATATTCAAAAGGGTGTGTGGTCATAAATAATATATTCTTTACAAGCTTAATGTTATTGTTACCTGCTCTGAGTCCTCATATATTGATGTTAGATATATGGCATGTGATTGACAACATGCTTTGCAATCACTGGGTCTGCATTTTAGGTATTTTAGGTGTAGGTAGGAAGTACTTTTAAAATAGATATGCAACCGGTTTTACCAATACGAAAAGTTTTATTGCTTATGTACAATTTTTCTTGAACAACTTGATGCGGTGTAATGCATAATACTGGTTTTTGTTGAATTACGTGTCTGGGAACCCTCTCCTTAGCTACTGATCGGGCACAATGGCCCGCTACAAACCTGCAGCATGGTTACCCATCAACCAGCTTTTGCTGAAGAAGGAAGGAATTCTTGATCCTCTTATTTGTCACTGGCCAGTTTATTTTTCAGTGATTAACATTGTAATTTAACTTGGTTGAACACGATGTATCTCTTTATCCAAAAGAGACCTTGGTATATGACTTTTTAGTGAGTCTAAGGCGTACTTCATACACGCTTTATGCAATGAAGAAACTCTCCATTTTTAGGATATGTCATATTTCGGTATTCAAAAACTATTTTGTTGTATAGTATTCCATCCATCTTAAAATAATGTGATCTTGACTTGGTGGCCCAGTCAGGTTTTGACAGAATGGGCTATTTTGTTCCTCAACCCTGTTTGTAGACCATGAGCACAAATGGAAGCTGACCCTATTCGTGACCAATTGACAATGTACACTTATTTGTTTGATATCCATTATGTTTGTAGAGGTGGTGATCACTAATCAGGTGGTGGCTCAACTGCTCAAGTAGATTGTTTTGACATGTTTGTTGGGCCTCAATTTAAACCAATCAGTAGTAACATTAACGTTCATCCTTCTACAACCAGGTACGTATTTTATGCTACAGCAAGTTATCCGTGTTTGTATTAAATTTATCGTCTCCTAATTATTTTTTCTAATTGGAATATATATGCCGACAAAAAAAGAAATCAAAATGAGGGTGAAGAAATCAAAAAGGGGTAAAAACCCTAATTCGCCATCCCCTAAGAAACCACAGGTGTCCTCTTCCAATTCGAAATCTGATGGTGCTAAGCAGGATGGAACTAGCGTGAGGCCTGTTTTGGTGGACACTTCTATTCCATCTCCTGATGAACAGCTATCTCCTTCGTCTTTGAAGAAGCAAGCCAATGTTGAGCGGGATGATGGGTTGGTTCGTGGTCGTTTTAACGATCATCGCGTCACTGTTGATTCTGATGGTGAGGAAGTGATTGAGATTGAGAATGAAAAATCGGATAAGGATGTTCCCTCTGAGGCTGTTCAGAAGGATGATGTTGCTACTGGGAATTCACTGAAAAGCGATGATATGCCATCAGGAAAGCATCAGGATACAAGCGGAAGTGGCCAGTCTCAATCTTATGCTGGTATTTTACGATCTGAAAATTCTACAAAAAAGGTAAATTTTCGGTCTTTTCCTGTTGATAATTCTGTTGATGGGTTGGATTTGCTTATTCCAAAAGAATCGGTGGTTGAGGTTAATAATAGGTTTGCAAATACATTATATGGTTATTTTCTTGGTAAGAGGCTTGCTTTCCCGATTGTTGAGAATTATGTGAAGAATGCGTGGGCTAAGTATGGTTTGAAACGAATCATGATGAATGCAGCGGGTTTCTTCTTTTTTAAATTTGAAAGTAAAGCGGGCTTAGAAAAGGTTATGGAACAGGGGCCTTGGTTGATTCGATCCGTGCCTATCTTACTAAATGTGTGGTCTCCTAACATGACGATGTCTAAATCTGAAATTACTAAAGTTCCTGTTTGGGTTAAATTGCATAATGTTCCTCTTGTTGCTTTCACTGAAGATGGATTAAGCATGCTTGCTACTAAACTGGGTCGTCCTATGATGTTGGACTCGTATACTAGTACTATGTGCATGGAATCATGGGGGCGAAGCAGTTTTGCACGTGCGTTGATCGAATTAGATTCTGAATTTGAGATAAAAAAGGAGCTTGTGATTGGTATTCCTGATCTTATTGGCGAGGGATTTTCAAAAGTGACTATTAAGGTCGAGTATGAGTGGCAACCACCTCGATGTGCTGTTTGTAAGGTCTTTGGACATTCCAATGACCAATGTCCTCATCAGGTTAAACCTGCTGCTAAGGTTACTAATATTCCACAGGCTGATGAATTTGTTCAAGTAGTACACAAGAAAGGTAAGGCAAAGGTAGTTCAGAAGGATAAACATATTGAAGGGGTGAAATTGACTAAGCCTAAACCGCAATTCATCTATAGGGTCAAGAATCCTCCCTCTGTCCAGAATTTTAATTCAGGTGGTGCTTCTTCGAGTAAGACCACTTCGGATGTCCCTTTGAAAAATGCATTTAATTTACTGGATGAAGATGATAGGTCGGGCTATAAGGAAGATGATGCGGAAATTATTCATGGTGATGATGAGACTGCTAGATTTATGGCGCAAACTGAGGGGGCAAGCAATCCCGGACCGGATGGTCTCAATGTATAGCATCGCTTCATGGAATGTTAGGGGTCTGAACCGCTCCCCTAAACAGAAAGAGGTTCGGCAGGTAATTAATGAGAATAAGTTATCCGTTTGTGCAATTCTCGAGTCGCATGTTGCTGTTTCTAAGCTTGATAGTGTTTGTGGTAAAATTTTTCCCAATTGGTCATGGTGTTCTAATGGTGATGTGTGTAGTAAAAATACTAGAATCATTATTGGCTGGGATCAGACTATTGTGGATTTAATGGTTTTGGATACAACAGACCAGGTTATACACTCACAGGTTCGGTTTAAAACTGATCAGAAAATTGTTTTTTGCTCTTTTGTTTATGCACATAATACGTATATGCAGCGAAGGGTTCTTTGGCAAAAGTTGTTGGTTCATAAAGCTTTTATTCGGGACCAGAATTGGGTGTTATTTGGTGATTTTAATGTCGCTCTTTCTCTTGATGATAAGTCTGAAAGTTCTTCACGGGTTGATATTTCTATGAGAGACTTTAAAGAGTGTGTGGATGCATTGGAAATCTCAGATGTTAATAGGTCCGGTTTGCAATTTACTTGGAACCAGAAGCCGCTTGGATTGCAAGGTATGTTGAAGAAATTGGATCGGATAATGGCGAATCAATCTTTTTTGTCTAGTTTCTTGGGTGCTCATGCTACTTTTCAACCTTATCGTAATTCAGATCACTCCCCAGCTGTTCTTTGCATTCCTACGGTAATTAAGTTTAAACCCAAAGCTTTTAAATTTGCAAATGTCCTTGTGCATCATGAAAAGTTCAAACAACTTGTGTCAGACGTTTGGCATTTGGATGTTGATGGGTTTGACTTGTTTAAAGTTGTTAAAAAGTTGAAAGCTTTGAAAAAACCATTAAGAAAACTACTGATCGATAAAGGCAATTTACATTCTAATGTGGAGAAGCTTCGGTTTGAATTGGATGAAGTTCAGAGAGCTATTGACAAAGATCCAATGAACACGGCATTAAGGGAGGACGAAGCACATTACTTGTCGGCTTTTAATGCAGCAGTATTGGATGAAGAACGTTTCTTAAAGCAGAAAGCAAAAGTGAATTGGTTGCGTGTGGGTGATTCCAATTCGGCATTTTTTCATAAGGTTGTCAAGGCACGCAAGGCCAGAAACAGGATTGACTCTATTGTAGATACTCTTGGAAATCGGCATGATGGTATGGATGTTGGGCCGGCGTTTGTTGCACACTATACGAATTTTCTTGGCTCTTCAGGTAATATCTCGGTGCTTGATTGTACTGATTTGTTTTCTCATAAGCTTACTTTTGAGCAAGCCGAGCATATGATCAGACCTGTAATTAGCGAGGAGGTTAAAGGGGCTATGTTTGATATGGGTGATGATAAGGCACCAGGTCCAGACGGGTTTTCTGCGGCGTTTTTTAAACACTCTTGGGACATTGTTGGGCCGAATGTAATTGCTGCGGTGCAAAGTTTTTTTGAGAGTGGTAGACTTCTTAAAGAGGTTAATCATACTGTTGTTTCGTTGTTGCCTAAAGTTGCTTCTCCCACTCGCATTACTGATTTTAGGCCTATATCTTTGTGCAATGTTATTTTTAAGTGTATTACTAAAATACTTGCAAATAGGATAAAGGATTGCTTGGCGGGGTTGGTTGAATGTAATCAGTCAGCTTTTATTCCGGGGAGGAGTATTTCGGATAATATACTGTTTACACAGGAATTGATGCATAATTACCATTTGGATAGAGGTACCCCGCGGTGTGCATTTAAGGTTGATATCCAGAAGGCGTATGATACTGTGAATTGGAGTTTCTTGAAGAAAATTCTAATTGAGTTTGGGTTTCACTCTCGGATGGTTCACTGGATCATGACTTGTGTTGCTACAACGTCCTTTTCTCTTTGTATTAATGGGGAACTTCATGGTTTTTTTCCGGGAAGACGGGGTTTGCGACAGGGTGATCCGTTATCGCCTTATCTTTTTACTCTTGTTATGGAAATTCTCACATTGATGATTAAAAGACGAGTGCGGGCTGTTGGGGACTTTATTTTCCACCCGAAATGTGAGGACCTTGGTATTATTAATTTATGTTTTGCTGATGATCTCTTTTTATTCTTGCATGCGGATGTTAGCTCAGCGAGGGTAGTCATGGAATCATTGGAGGAATTTAAACAAGCCTCAGGTTTGGCCCCTAGTATCCCAAAGAGTACGGCGTATTTTTGCAATGTTCTTAACCATGTAAAGCTTTCAATTTTGAGAATTCTGCCATTTGAGGAGGGATCATTACCGGTTAGGTATCTTGGTGTGCCTCTTGTTTCAACCCGTCTGATATATAGAGACTGTCAACAACTGATTGAAAGAGTTAAAACCAGAGTGGGGGATTGGAAGAATAAATTCTTGTCATTTGTGGGACGACTTCAGCTTGTGCAGTCGGTTTTATCATCAATGCATGTATATTGGAGCACCATGTTTATGTTACCTTCTGCGGTCATTCTTGAGATTGAACAAGTCTTGAGAGGTTTCTTGTGGGCGCAGGGATCTTTGCAAAGAGGTAAATCAAAGGTTGCTTGGGATGTTGTATGTTTACCCAAACATGAAGGTGGCTTAGGTATTCGTGGACTTCGGGAGTTCAATGTGGCTCTTTTACCGGTTCACGTTTGGAACCTTCTTACTCGCAAGGAATCGTTATGGGTTAAATGGATACACATGTATAAAATCAAGGAGAGGAATTTCTGGGATATCCCTTGTCGTGGTAATATGTCCTGGAGTTGGAGAAAGATTCTACAAATAAGACCGTTTCTTCGGGAGTTTTTCTGGTTCCAAATTGGAAATGGGTGTTTGGCTTCAGCATGGTTCGATAATTGGTGCGATATGAGCCCTCTGTTTAACACCCTTTCTTGTCGGTCTATTTTGAATGCAGGTTTTGATATTAATGCAACTGTAGCGGATATTATTCGTGATGGGAACTGGAGTTGGCCAAATGATTGGAACTCTAAGTTCCCTGCTCTTGTTCCACCGATTTTGCATGATGCTAGAGATACTATAACTTGGCGGGATAGAGATGGTGTCTTCACCAGCTTCTCAGTTGCTAATGTTTGGGAGGCAATTCGTCCTAGAGGGGCGTATGTTCCATGGTATAATGTGGTTTGGTTTGCCGAGTGTATCCCAAAACACGCATTTCATTTGTGGCTTGTTATGAAAAGAAAATTGAAGACGCAAGATATGCTTAGATCTTGGGATTTCTCTTCTAATTTGGCTGCGTATTCCAATTGTATGCTGTGTGAATTACAGCCCGACTCACACACTCATTTGTTCTTTGAATGTCCATTTTCTAGCCAAGTTTGGAAAGCTGTTCGTAAGCATGTATTGCTATTTTCGGCTTCAGATAATTGGGACGTTATTCTTGCGCATTATATCAGCTTTAGTAAGACAAAGAGTGCCGATGGGGTAATTGCTAAACTTATCTTGGCTGCTGCGACTTACTTTGTGTGGCAAGAAAGGAACAATCGACTTTTTAGAAATGAAAAGAGGACCATTCAGCAAGTAGCAAGAGTCATTGAAGAAACTGTGCGGTTGAAGCTTCTTTCATTCCGGTTTAAGAAGACTTCGAGTACTAGAAGAATATTGGAGACTTGGAAGCTGCCGAGGTCTTTACTTGTGTATCCGATTTAGGCATTTGATGTTGATGTATTGTCATTTTATCCATAGTTGATCTTGGGGTTTTGTTTGCTCTTGAGAAGCGGCTTGTCATTTTCCTTGAGCTAGTTTTTGCTTTTTAGCATTGGTTGTACTAGTCGCATTAACACTCAGTTAATGCGCCTGTTTTTATTTGTGGTGTATATATATAAAGATAACCAGGGTGAAATCCCTTTACCCAAAAAAAAATTCAATTCACACCTCAATACTCGTATTTACCGACCAAAAACATCTGTAAATGCCCAATTCATTTAACACTTAGCCAAATTTCTCTGAAACTCGTGTTTACAGACCAAAAACGTCTGTAAATGTCCAATTCGTTCAACACTTAGCCAAATTTCACTGAAACTCGTATTTACAGACCAAAAACGTCTGCAAATGACCAATTCGCAACCACAGTCTGTAAATGCCACCAAATCAACCAACAAAGTCTGTAAATGAAGATTTCAAACTAGAAAGTCTGCAAACATTGTAATTCCAAGTCGCGATTGTCGGTAAATGCTATAATCGAATCTGATAACACTAACAACTTACTACTAGACAAAATAGTCGATCTGAACTCATCTTCTTCATCATGAACACCTCATTTACCGACCAGGACACAAAAACTTCAATTAATCACTCGATATTGAGAATTAAACCACAAAATTTATACCAATCTTCTCAGAAACAGATCGCGCACAAATCCTAACACGAATTACAACACAATTTCAACTAGATTAAAATCCCACTGAAACCTCTATTTGCGGACTTCGATCAAAAACTGATCAAATGATGAAATTAAGCTATGAAATTGAACAATGTTTTTGTATTTTGATATTAAACCCTTTCTACGAACAAAATACTTGAAATTTAACACTAAAACAGAAGATTTGATTGAAGTCGGTAAATGACAGTTTCGAATCAAACTCAAATTCGAACAAATTCAGCACAAAAACAGCAGTAATTCAGCTTCTGGATCGTTCAGGTACTCTGATACCAATTGTTATTCAGTGAATTTGAGCTTTTGTATGTGTTTTAGTGTGTGTTAATGGCAGTTACTAGTGTGTGTGTTAGTGTGTGTATTGAGAGAGAATTATGAATCAACAGGATGTTTTGATTGCATGTTATGACAAAAGGTTTTTTACAACAGATGATGGAAGGGGTATTTATACATGTTTCACTATTTCTATTTTGCCCCCTTCCATATTAGAACATTTACAATTAATATACAAAAGAAATACAAATCAACACTATTTATATTTCTAACAATCTCCCCCTTAGTGTTGATTTTTCAAAAATACATCATCTGGAGAACTTCAGGATCTTGGTTTGTATCTTGGCTTGTTTGGATGCCAAAACCAATTTTCTCTAGCTGGTCTGTTGTCAGGCACAATCATATTTTCTTCATAATCTGGTGGAGGAACATTATGAGGACCCAAATTATGATCTGGTGCATATCTGATCCAACAACCACCTTTTTGTCGAATCACATTCTCAGACTGCTTGACATTCTTTGCTTCTCTCATCTTTCTGATGTCTTCTCTAAAAACAAGTCTTGAGTCAATTTGAGTGATTGCAGAATCAAACAACTCTTTCTTTGTAACATCTTCTTCATCTTCCTTTAAACACTTGAGCACATTCTTGCAAAATTCCAAAGTGCCATCGGAATAGGCTGCAAGCTCATCAAAGTTAATAAAGATTTTCTTCATTTGACTGTTGATGAAGACAACTCCAGATGTTGATCCTTGAATCACATGACCATCAATTGGAAGCTTTTCAATGTCTTCAGAGTAAAGAAACTGATCAGGATAAGGAACGTTGATCTTGCTCTTCATCAATTCAAAACCAATTTGAAAATCTTCAAGTGAAGCATGCTGAATTCGGCTTGATATATATCTCTTGACTGCTTCAAAACCACTCTTGGACTCAAAAGGTCTATTAACAGCATCACGAAAGTAAGAGTACAAGAAGATAATATCATCAACCGGCAAAACTGGAAACTGAGCTTCACTGAATTAATACTTTTTCTCATCGGTTCTTTTTATACGAAAAGTTGGTACTGAGATGGAGATTTTTCGAGCCAATCTAACATCTAGTAATTTTTCAATTCGATGTTTGATTTGCTTCTTCAAACTCTTGCTTGTAAGTTGTGTGGCTTCACTGAGAAGTTCTTCATACTCAGCTCGTTGATGTTCTTCTTTGAATTTGTACATTGACAATCTTTCTGGATCTTCACATCTTGTTCTTCTTGTAGGACCACAGAAGATTTTGTATGCACGTTCTTCAAGAAATCTGATTTTCTTGGCTGCTTCTTTTGGCTTGACTCCCAATTCAACCATTCTCTTCTTGTCAGCAAAGAAGTAACCTCGATTGATAAACTTTCTCTGCTCTTCGTTCCATTCAGACGGAAAATTATCAGGTTGAACTTCTGGAGATTGAAATGCTTCTTGAATAATCTTTTTGAAACCAGATTTGTCCATCTTATTAGAAGCCAATTCGGGAGTTTTTCGTAATTCATCAAATCCTTGAAAATTTGAAGAAGAAGCTTGAGCAGATGAAGAATCTTGAGCAATTTGAGATTGAGAAGAAGCCTCTTCTTTATCATAATCACTTTCAAAGAAATCTGAGCCAAACACATCTTCACACTTTTTGTTAATTTTTTCAACACTTTCATCCATTAAACCTCTTTGTTCAATCTCCTTCCATAATTTGTTTGACTTTGATCTTAGAGCTGCAAGTTTTTCAACTTCATTTAGACTTCCTTCTGACTCTTCTTCATCAGTTTCCTCCAGAAAATTTATCCACCTATTCTCCTGATCTTTATTCACATTTATCTCCACATTTTCTTCAATTTCTTCCAGAAAATCTTTCCATCTATCATTATTCTTGGCTTTAATTGCTGCAAGTCTCTCAATCTCAGCTTGATTTTCTACATCTTCATTCACATTTCGATTCTCAACATTTTCACCAACATTTGTTTCTTGAATTGTTCCAGAATTTACTTGACCCTCTCCTTGGTTTTGGTTCTCCCCCTCGGGTTGGTCATCAGAATGAGGATCATCCCGTCTAACAGAAACCGAGGCCGGTCGACACGATTCAAGAGCAATCAACCTTCGTTCAAATTCAGCCATTTTTGTTTCATTTTCAACTCTTTGAGCCTCCAACTTCTCTTTCAATTCACTAACTTCGCGTTCACGCTCGATGTTTTGATTTCGGAGTTCTAAAGCATTAAGTAACCCTCTATCAAACACATTAAGATTGTTAGATTCAGAAAGTAGAATACCCAAAAGCAGTTGACAAAGCTCATCTTTGGATTGAGTTTGACTGGTTGAAGGGATATCAGGATGTGTTGTTGTTTGGTGTGAAGTTGAAATTGGAATTCTAGGTTCAATTGGTGATGGTTCGGAAGATGATGATGAAGATGTATATGGAACAATTTGTGGATCAGACATAGGTTGTGGAGTAGACATAGGTTCAAGAAAATCAGAGGAGAATGGAAGCATTGGAAGACTAATAACATTTGAAGCAAGTGGAAGACCGTATGCTGTAGGATGTTCATCAACTGTTGACTTTCCAGCACTCTTCCTAATCTGAATTTTCCGTAACACAGCTTCTTGATTTTCTTTGGAACTCACAGTTGCAATATAATCAGAAGATGAAGATTCAGTGGCTTTGCAACCAGAATCTTGTTGGGTAATATTTCTAACATCACCGGGATCACTTAGATTACCCGTTGGACCAGTTTCAGGTGGAACCTGAGAACTAGCGCCTTCATCAAAAGCTGGCGTGACATTAGCTAAGGAAGGACTTCCAAACGATCCTTGAAGGTCACACACAGTGGGTCCTTCTACGTTTGTTCCGGCTTCAGTACGCAACTGAGCTTGTTCTTCTGTGTCCCTAGGTGATCTAGACTCAAGTGGATCAAATGAAGTCGAGGGATGGGGCTGATCCTCTCTTGGTTCAACACGTTCATCCTCCAAATGAGGAGACCGTGGCATATGTGGCATATCCCCGTGAGTTTGTAAGACTGGCTCTTGTTGTGAAGAGTCAGAATGGTGAGGAGAGGTTTGTGCATGCGAGATTGGGAAGTTCTCGTCTTCTACTCTAGGTTGTTCCCGGCTAGACTCATTTGTTTCAACTAATGGAGGGCTAACGTTTTCTTTTTGCCCTATTCCTAGCCCGGACCTCTCATCCTCTCTTAAATTTTCAACTCCTCCCTCATTTCCACCTTGTATCTCCGACACCTCTACATCTTCAGTGCCACTTCTTTCTTGAAATTCAGCAGTTGGTTCAACCCTTTGTTGTGCAGTACTGGTAGATTCTGATCTCTTTTTGAGACGTTTCTTTGAAATTTTTATCTTTAAGAGACCGGAAGGTGCAGCAGCACGTTTAAACTTTCTACCAATAGATTTCAATCTATGTCCAGGTTGACTAACTGGATGACTTGGTGGTGCAGATGCAATAGGTGATGGAGATAACACATGTGCAGATGGTGGTGTTTGAAGAGTTGGTGGAATAGGTGATGTCATTGATGGAATTGGTGTTGATGGTGATGGTGTTGGTTGTGTTTGTCGAATGATTGGTGTTGATTGTGAAGTTATGTTAGGTGTTGTTTGTGATGAAAGGATTGGTGTAGTTTGTGAAGTTGGAATATCAGAAGATGGTTGAGTTGATGGTGAATCAGTGGATTGAATATCATGTACTGCAGCAACATTTTCCTCTTCCTCATCAATAAGATTCGTTGCTTTCCTTCTTAACTTTCTTCGGTGCCTTGTTGTCCCCTCGCCACTATCCCCTCTTTTTCTTTTAGACATCCTAGGACCCTCACCAGGCGACCTATGCACAGTTGGGG
>JAOXNX010048309.1:0-12889 GCA_028566075.1 Solidago caesia | reverse complement strand
CTTCCGAATGTATGTCTGCAATTGCTGGATCTTATGGATACATTGCACCAGGTACAAGTTTTAATCCATATTACTATGTTGTAAAACTAATGCTTATGAACAAAACACCCTTGGTGTGTTGGCTGCACACGTATTCTCCTTTCCGTGCCACACAGGTTCGAACCTGCCTGCTGCAAAAGTTTTTTTTTTACCCAAATAAAAAAAAAACAAAAACTAATGCTTATGATATTTGTCTAATTTGTGTGTTATTGTGTTGTGCAACAGAGTATGCATACACATTAAAAGTGGATGAAAAGATTGATGTCTATAATTTTGGCGTTGTGCTTCTTGAATTGATAGCTGGTAAGAAGCCGGTTGGGGAATTTGGTGATGGGGTAGACATTGTGAGGTGGTATGGGAGACCATATCAGAGCATTCTGAGCCATCAGATGAGGCTGCAGTGCTAGCGGTGTTGGATCATAGGCTCAAAGGGTACCCATTAGCAAGTGTGATAAACCTCTTCAAGATCGCGATGATTTGTGTTGAGGATGAGAGCACAGATCGGCCTACAATGAGGAAAGTTGTTCATATGCTCACGAATCCTCCTCAATCTCAACCACATCAGCAGCAATGCCTGCTCACTCCTTAATAATATAGTTTGTTTAGTTGTTGATGTTTTGATGGAAAATTGTAATAATCTTGACGCTTATGGGTCAAAAATACAAAATTCTTGTATGCAAATCCTTGTGTTGTAAAATATTAACAGTTTATAATGAAGGTTGCAATGCGATTCATTTCCAGGCGCCATCCACTGATCCACATGTGTCAACTTTAGTTGGTGCAAGGTGGTTCCAAGGGAAAAGCCAGCGATTCGAGCCATGGAATGATGAATTTATGCGGGCTTTCATTGATCTCACAGAAAAGCCATCAATGGAGTCGAGTTTCCAGCTCCAAGTATCTTCTGAGCTCGATAGATTAGGCAGTGCGAGTTGAGTCAGCATATTCTGAAGTTGCAGCACTTCAGCAGGGCTTGAAGGAGGGCGAGTCCAATGCCAGACCCGCTGTAAACCTCATCCATCACTTATGCATACGGTTCTTGTCATTATAAATTTCTCTTTGTAGGGAGGGTGGGAGGTGTAGACTCTACTAGTAGACTCTATGTACTACAAACAGTTGACTTGTGATTTTCACTGGGATCAAGGGCCTGGTCAGCGTTTCATTTTAGTCAAATCTCCAAGGTAATGAATAATACATGTGTGTCTTTGGTAGATATTGAGCAAAATAAGGGGTATTTAAATTTAGGATAATGAACTTAACTCGTGTACCTAAAGATCAACCTAAAAAAGATTCTCTTACTTGAAATGATTGGTGTAAGTTCAAGTTGATGTAAATTATTTGATGTATGTTTGCCACTCCTGATTTTGGAGTTTTTGGCAGTGTGAATAATAGTTAAACTTTCAAAAAAAAAAAAAAAAAAACCCCTAAAGATCAACCTAATAATAAGATGGTGACATTTGGAAGAATCAAAGGATATGATTAGGAACGAGACTTAGTGGAATCCACATGTCAAATTTTTAAGGTTTTAGACAATGTTTTAAGGGTAAAATCCATAAAAAGATAATCTTTTTACTCAAAATTCCTAATAAGGGAAACCTATTTAGGTTTCGTCTATTGAAAGGATTTCATTTTTAAAAAGTTCTCAATAAAGGTAATGTCGTTACTTTTCATTTCTAAAAAAAAATAACCTTTTTACCGAAAATTCTTAATAAGGGGAACATATTTAAGCTCATTCCTAATAAGGTAACGACGAAAAGTAACGGCATTTCCTTTTAGAAATGAAATCCTTTTAATAGACGAAACCTAAATAGGTTCCCCTTATTAGGAATTTTTAATAAAAAAAGTTACCTTTTTATGGATTTTTCAATGTTTTAAATACCGGTTTTTTAGGCATATCGGGGTGGTACCCGGTATTACCGGTTTTACAGGCCGGTATTACCGGTAGGCTATTTTATTATTATTTTTCTTATAAAAAAAATGCTACTAAATTTGTTACAATTCAACAAAAATAGTCAAAATACAATTACAATCCACAAAAAAATAATACCAAATATGTATTTTATAACAAATATAAGTTTTAAAGCTCATAGACAACAAAAAATAACATTACGGTATCATACAAATAATTATAAAAAAATTTCAAAAAAAAAGATATCGGCTTTACCGGACCGGTATTACCGGAAATACCGGGCAAAACCGGAAATATCAACGGTAAGGAATAGTGAAAATACCGGACAAAAAACCGGGTACGACATACCGAACGACCGACTGGTACCGATAATACCGGGTAGTACTAGCCGGTATGTACCGATATTTAAAACATTGGTTTTAGGTTGATTTTTAGGGTCAATTTATCATTTTTCTTAAATTTAAAGATAGATAGATAGATAGATAGAAGATAGGAAATTGTCATTTCAAAATAAAAAATAAAAAATGAAAAATCCAGTACTAGATTTATATCTATGTATTATATGGGAAATTTAAAAATGTTTATATTACTTGATGTTAAGGCCTCTCCTTAATCCTTATCATGTTGTTATCTTCCCTCATTTTCATTGTCACGTCAGCTTTTTCTTTCCAAGACACACCTAAAAACTACCCCTACCTATCATACACTCATATTCATTTCATCCCCACTGCCAAATCAGTATTTTCTCTCTCCACTTTTATTTTTCCACAAAATTATTTAAAACTATCATTTTTATAAAACTAAAAACATTATATTAATAAAATCTAAAACATAATAGAAAATAATAAGGGCTAAATTGAATAAGTTTCAAAACTAATAAAATGATTTCATAAATATGTCATACTTCAAGGGACTACATTGTAAATATTAAATATTCCCACCCCTCAATCCCTTCTTCTTCGCATGACCTGCAAAACATATATATATATATATATATATATATCAGTGTTGTAAATATCGGCTGTATCGGTCGGGATCGGTATTGGAATCGGCTACTCAAGGAGACGGGATGGCTAGGATCGGCTCAAATATCAGGTCAACGCAAGTCAACCATGTAAAAATCGTGTATCGGCCAAATATCGGCCGTGATCGGGCAAATATCGGCCGGGATCGGTCAAACTCAGTCAAAGTCAACAAAAGTCAAATTTTTTTTTCACAGGTCTTTAAAATAAACCCTATCCCAATTAAACAAACCCTTTATGTTTAAGTTAGAAGAATTATGTTAATGTTTTGAGACAATTATGTTTAAGTTTGAAGAATTATGTAATGTTTTTACATATAATTTCATAAATTATTATTTTTATATATAAATTTCCCAATCCGATATCTCCCCGATTTTTCAAAAATCCCCGTCTTCCCACCTCGCCGATCCGATCCCGATTCACGAGTTCTACAACCTTGATATACATATATATATATTATATAGATGTATAAAAAAAAACACAAACATACACACATACACACATAGCCGGGCCCACCCTTATCTCGTCCACCCATTTGGTGATCTCACCGAGTTGTGACATGCCGAGCCCGATGTCGGAGTCATGCCGAGCCCGATGTCGGAGTCATGCCGAGCATTTGCCGACCACACGCTGACTCGATAGGGAGCGGCCTAAGTGATTACAAAGATAATCAAATCGAAGGAAAATATATATTTTTTTTCTTTTATAGTTTTTTAAATCAAAGTAATGGATAGTGTATTTGTGTATTTCCTTTTTAATATTTGGAATTATGTTGTTATTATAATTTTTAAGTTTTTATCTATAGAATTTCCTCACCCAAAAATGTTTTTCTCTTTTTATTCACTAATTTAAAGATCTCTACTAAAAATACTTATAATACCCCTGATGAAATAATTTACATGCTTCAGATTATTGTACAATACAACACCTTAAAGCATATTTGGTGGTGTACGGATCATCACCCAAGTCATTGATGTTGCTATCCCTTATAATGCCAACCACTTATATAAATTGACCAAAGATATGATGAAGAGAAGGCCGGGTGGGTGACGATGACCCGTTTGACCCAAACCCGACCACCATTTGAAAGTGTGAAACCAAGGACTAATTAACCTTAAGAAGAAGCCTTTCCACGAGTCCATACTCCATATTGACCCCCAGATGCCATTTTCAATTATCTCTATTTCTCTCTCTCTCTCTCTCTCTCTATATATATATATATATATATATATATGGGGCTATCAGACAGTGATCGCGTGACACTCTCTGAGCCCGCCACCGTTTTCTTACGTGACAGCTCCATATTGTTTCGAACGACACATCAGCTTCCACGTGAGCACTATATTTGCATACTCAGCAATCCACATAAGTATCTAATTGTGTAAGCATATTCAAAATTAAATTATTTATAAAAATGCCGGAGATCGGGGTAGAACCCGCGACCTCCAGGTTTACATGATCAAGAAACAACCACTTGAACCATAAGGTTTTTGTTTGTGTTTCCGCAAATCACAACACATAAATCACGATTCACCACTCACAATATATGGTTCTAAACATCAGCCATATTAAGGAAAGGAGATCATCTCATTCATATGTCCATACAATCTTTTTTTTCCCTTTCAAAAAAAGAAAAAAAATCGTCCGCCTTTTGAGAGCCTCACAACTCTAGCGAGAACAAGATCAAGATCACGGTATGTTTTCTTTTTAATCAAAAAAATAATTGCTTTTTGTGTTTTTATTAAGGGTTAAGTACGTCAGAATGTAACAACTATACTCGAAATGTTATAGTGTGCGCGAAATATCAAAAACCTTTATATTTTATGTCAGCAACCCTGCTAAAATGTTAAAGTAGCAAGCAACTGGGTAAATAGCTTATGTGACACCGGTTGCATCCACATAGACACTCCACTACAGAACATGTCAGATGGCATATATTGTTGCAGCAAATCCACTTTACCTTCAAATCACCTACTTTCCTATTTACTCCTTTGATCATCTGTTGGTCGCCTTCCTCACTAGCAAAAGCCAAAAATTTCATAAATTTTATTTCTTAAATTTCACATCTACAAATCTTTGATTTCTTAGATAAAATCAAGAAAAAGCCATATAAACTTGATTTTTAACTTCATCCTATTTTCTTTACAATAGATATGTAGAGGTATATAAATGACATTAGGGTGGCTAACAGCGGCTGGAGGCCAGCAGACGTCGACTACAGATAACGGCGGTTGTGACTTGTGAGGACCAAGGGCAACGGTTTGTGATAGGTTCAATCATAAAGGTAAGTGGTAAAGTACAATCCACCAAATCTATGGAGAGTCGTCGGAGATACGGTGGCAGATGGCGGGGAAGAATAGCTGGTTGTTGTTATTGACTTGTTGTGTTTGTAACGATCGTTTCGTATTATTCGTTGAGCGAGCTGATGGTTTTGATGATTGTAATATTGTCTCTAATGATGTTAATATGATGTTTTGAGTCCAATTGAGCTCAAAATGATCACTAGAGACTTGTTTGCTGCTCATGCCCATGTACGAGTTTTTTTGTAGAAATAAATTTGAGGTGAGAATTTGATGAGAAGATTGAGAGAATAGATGGAAGAGAATATATGTATATATGTTTATAAGTTTTCTAATTATGTATTTGATTTCAAAGTTAATGTTTATAAGTGAGGTCAATGTTTATAGGTGACTCATCTGCCACAAAAGTAGTTAAAACTAATATATAAAAAAATGACCTGCTACCCTTTCAGCAAGTCAATCATGAATTCTTTAGGATATTTTTACGAGTTGCTCACATAAAATAAAGGTTTTTGATATTTCGTGTACACTATAACATGCATTTCGAGTGTAGTTGGTTACATTATGGACGCACTTAACCCTTTTATGGGTAATGATATATCAACCTAAAAATATACTTAATAATCAACCTAAAACCTTCATCACATGACAAGTGTAATCCGCTTATTCTCTCTCCCAATCTCTTCCTTTGATTACGCCAAGTGTCATCATCTTATTATTAAGTTGATTTATTAGGTTGATTAATCATTTCCCCCCTTTTATTAATGGATTTATATGTCACTTGATTTTAACTTTTATAAATAAAAATCATGCTACTTGAAGGCTTTGTTTATTTTTGTCTATTTTCGTGGTTATAAGAATGTTAATTGAAGGTTTTGGTTATTTTTGTTTCATCTATTTGCAATCTTATGTATTGATTGTTAGAATAATAAAATTGGATGTTTTTTTTGTTCCTGTATATAGGTTTTTTATTTCATCTATTTGCAATCTTATGTTGGTGGTTTTGCTTTTCCAAATTTCAGAGAACATCATTAGAGCATAAAAGAAAAAGCGCCCTAAGAGGCGAACCGATAGTTCTAAAGGTAAAGTATACTTATTCTATATGTTCTCTTCTATGTGTTGATGTGTCATGTATGCGTTTCGAGCACTATAACCTTATGCGATAAAATTTATAGACAAATATAATTGTAGTTATTACATTTTTATGAATATAATGACTAGGTGAATATGTTTCTGCTTTGTCATTGAATATAATGGCTGGTAATGGCTTTAGCAAGCAAACTTGAAATGGTTAAAGTTGGCTTTTTTGTACGGTTCTTACTTTTACTGCAAATGAAAAGAGCGCGGATTTTCTACTCACTATATAATAAAGTCAGTATGATATAGGAACGAATCTTCTCTCGCACTTGGTGAACTTAGGTCTTCCGTTGATTCTAATCAATCTCTTGGCTTTTGAGATCAATTAACTGGTGGGAGATGAGAGACTACCTGAAAGGTATACTTCCGTCTTTCTAATGGTTCGCAATTATTTTTAGTGTCATACTAGCGCCACCATGTTGCGTGTTTAAGCTTGGTGATGTTTACAATTCTCTTTCAAAACATTCACAACAGTTGATGTCTTTCATTTTGGAAAGAGGACCTTACAAGTCTACAACACAAATGCCATTTTGTGACTGAAACCTTTTGTGACTAAAAAAGTTTACAGTGGTTAAAAACATTTTTGATGCCATAAAATAGGATAAAAGAGGGTTTTACTCCGTCAATTTTTTTTTTTTATCATTTCACTCTACATAAAAACACACACATAAACACCGCTCCCTCGCTTCCCCCCCCCCCTCCCCCCCCTCCCTCTCTCTCTCTCTCTCTCTCTCTCCAGCATCATGTCGCCGGCCAGCTTCCCGTCGCCGTCACCCGTACATATCCGTCCTCCGCACGTTGCGATTCCTCGTACATCGCCGTCCTCCGCTGTTGCTGCCTCGAGAACCGTCACGATCTCCTGCAAGCACACCTTTGTTGCTCAAAAACGCATTTTATCCTAATTCCTTTGTTCCGCCGTTGAATTACAATCCGCCGCCACTGTTACAAATGCAGGTTTGGTGCCCTAATTCCTTTCTTATTCAATTAGTATGGTATTTTTCAATTGAACTGAATTGCTTTTGGTACAGTTCTCTATTGATGTTAATGCTTCCGATTGATTTATCCTCCTCTCCGGCTGCGACCTTGCCGTAGCTAACTGATTCATCATTTTTTCGGTTGCTTAATCGGTATGATTCATTTTATTAATCTGTAGTTATTACTAATTGGAGCTCTTAATGCATTATAATTGTAGTCTGTTTATGTAGATTATTTTGTTTAAGATAGTCTTGAAGATTTGATAATAGTTTATAACTGCATGTTTGAGTTTTTATGGTTTTAGAATGATGATAGCTTCTAAAGATTTGATTCATATGGCCACTTAGTGTAAGGCCTTACTCAAACTATTAGTAGAATCATAGGTCAAAGCATGTAAGTGGTTGTTAATATCGAGAGGGCAAAGCATGTAAGTAAGCATGTCAATATAAGACTTACACATTCACATAGTATCAATAAGGTCAACAGGATCATACGACTCCATATGGTTATCCTTATAACAGATGTTATACCTTTAATATCAGTTAGATTCTTACTCTTCATGGTATGTTAGTCTTAGTCCAATTCTGTGAGTTAGATTCATGGTACGTTTCTCTTTTTGGAACAAGATATATAGACCAAATGAAAATAGAGTATTTGTAATAAGGCTACTTTCAATAATCGCCTTTATTTCTTGTTTCCTATAGAATAAACAGAGTATATGTTTTCAATTGAGTATTAACCAACTATGATTGAATGAGGCTGCTTGCACTACTGGCCTCTACCATGGTGCATTACTTTTAGTGAAACAATCAATGACAAAGCTTAATTTATCATATCTTTTTGGTTGCTTTAATCAGGGCAATGATGGATAAATTAAAAGGCTAATGTACAATTTCTTCTAGTTGGTTCCTAGAACGAAGCACTGAAGAACAACGACTAAGTGAGCAAAGGCATTTCACAGGTCGAACTTGTGTCTGATCTAATAAAACAGTAATGAGAGGATTCTGGAGTGCAGCGGTTGCACACTTGTACCCTACTAGTACTATTACCAAGATTATCTCTATTGCTGGTCAAGTTTCTAATGGCTTATTATTGTATTACTCGTAGTTCGTTGCTTTACAAAACTGATCCTATGTGTATGTGTAGACAATAATAGTAAGAATACCATCATAGATATAAAAATTAGTTTTTATACAATGCACTCACTGTTTTTGCTTTGTTATGCAGTTTGAGAAAGTGTCGAGATTGAGTTTTGAGAAGATAGTCAAATACGTTGCTGGACAAACGAGCCACTTGGAATCTATTATAATCCATTGCTTAGTATATGGTAATATACTATGATTCTAGAACCATAAACTGTTACTCTTTAGTTATCTCTTTATAAGATTATATTTATTAGTATATGTATCATGCATATTTGTTTATACTGAACAGATTGGAGGAGAAGGGCAAGAGCTCACAATCCCAAGTTCTCTAGGATGGTGGGATATGCTTCAGAGGTATCTCTCTTACCTCTAATGTGTATCATGTAATTAATCCCTCTGCATGAAATATTACATATTAGTTTGGGCTGACCCGTCCGTTTTGCCTGGTAGATTTACAAGAGCAGAATGCAGATCCCTTCATCCTATTTTCTTTGAATAGTCCAGTAGAATTTGAAGTCTTTCACGTTGGTGCTTATAGTAATTAGAGGTAATACATTATGATTTGTTAGCTTATTCACTACCAAATAGTAAATATTGATCTATGATCAAGTGGGCTTAGATATTTTAAACTTATATATATTGTTCAGTTTTAGTTCTTTTTGTGTCAAAAACATGATATCTAAAAGTGATAATTATTTGCAGGCTTAAGTAATTGCGATGATGTGCTTCCAGATGTGGGAGATGGCAGAACCTAATGCATATGCATTCAAGGTAAAACCTATGTATTATAACAGTGATAATCAGAGGTGATAAAATGGGTTGGTTGGGTATTGGGGGGAAATGCAGCCGGATCAAAACAACCACCTGAACTACTTGATCAAATTACTTCAGATTAAGGCCTCGTTTGTTTTTTGAAAAAAACTCTGAATTTCCTCTTAGATCTGATTCGGTCAGAGGTTTCACTTGTAGACACCGTTTGTTTTTCTTTCAGACTCAGAGGTTGAAACCTCTTAAATACATCATATTCGGTAAGAGTTTTCTAAACCTCTTTTTGAATCTTAAAACACTCATACCTGTTTGTTGCCATCAGAAACAACCTCCCATCACTCACCAGAAACAACCTCCCACCACCCATCGGAAACAGCGTCCCATCACTCACCGGAATGATTTGTTGCCGTCTTGCTTCTCGTTTTGTAGAAAATTTGTGAATGATGAAGTCAAGTTAACGTATTTTCTTTTGTGGAGATTAAAAAACTGTAGAAGATAACTAGATGGGACTTGGGATGATGATGATTGGACGAGAGAGACAAAGAAGATGATGACAAGATGAGAGAGACAGAGAAATATAATTTTTGGTCAAGAGAAATTAATATATTTTTTAACATAAAATATCAATTATAGATAGGGGAGTGCAAAGATTTTTTTAATGTTTTTATGTGTATAAGTTTGTTAATATTAAATTAAATTAAATTAATTAATAGCAAATTATAACAATAATAAACAGTATAAAAAATAATGATGTTTATTGATATCCTTTAAGTAATAAACATTTTACATGAATAAATATGTTTATTAATGGTGTAATTTTCTAACGCAAACATTAATGGTGTAATTTTAGATAAAAAGTGTCAATGCCAATAAATATATGGCTATTACAAAAACAAAATGGTATTCAGACGTTTATATATGTTCAGACGTTTTTATAAAAACAAACAGTTATTGTAATTTAGACTTCAGACATTTGAACCACTTCTTAACATTCAGAAGTGGTATTCAGATTCAGACACAAACCTCTTACCAAAAACAAACATGCCCTAAGTTATTAGTTATATCTTAAACAAATCAAATGGGTGAAATAAATTTATTTAACAAGAAAGGGAACCGAATGGGTCAAACGGGTTGGAAAATGGGAATTACATGCCTATATCACTTGCATTTTTATACACATAATATTACACAATAGTTTTTTATAACTTAAGTGGATAGGTTGGGTTTGGGCTGACCCGCTTATTTTGCCTGCTAAAGAGCAGAATGTAGACCCCTTTATGCTATTTTGTTTGAATATTGTTTTCATGGTTCATGTTTGTCATGTGTAAGGTTCTTTGAAGATTTAAATTGCACTCGGAAGCAGCAAGTTACGTGTTGACACTGCAATCATTTGTCACGAACCATAAAACTGATGCGTTGTTCCTTCATCACGAACCAGAATAACCTTTCCAGGTTCACCATAAAATTCCCTGGTTGCATCATTTGTCATCTCATGACCAACCCACAATTCTGGTATGGGACCGGAAATAGAATTATCGACTTCGTCGGCTGCATCTACCGGGCCGGGGAAAATATTGCAAATCATGTCGATCAGACTCTGAGACAGATCGTGCACCCCGGCATGGGTTCTGAAGTTATGCTTGAGGTTAAGGATCCCTGTCTCTTTCCCACTTGCAAAATAATCAGTTTTCACAACATCAGACCTAAACTTGATAGTTTGGGCAATCATTTGCTCGCCAGCCAAATGATATCCTTCTTTGACCAAACTCTTGAAAAGTTCAATTTGCCTATTGCTTAGGTCTTGAACATCATCAACATAAACAAAGTTTATGTGACGAATGTATTCATCTTTTCCAACCCTAGATTGAATATCATTTACAAAATCGGCTATGTCAAATTCATTCTTTTCCAATTTTAATTTCTCATATGCCTCAAACAAACTATAAATTTTATCCCTTTCATCAACTGTAATTTGACATAGCCGACTGGACAAATCAAGATATTGCAATCTAGAAAGATTACTGCTCATTCCTCTTTTGATATGGGTCAGTATTTCTGAAAACACGTATGAAGGGACCAATTTTTTTCTTAGATTCAAATTGAGATGTTGCCAATAAATTGATTCGAACCGCTCTAGTGTCACCTCTCTTACATCCAACAAGTCTCCCTCTTCTGTTGCGATCCCTTTACCCTTACCCTTGGTTTTTCTGGATGAATTAAACCTTTTTGTCAGGGACGGAGCCAGAAATTTTTTGGCCAGGGGGCAAATTTAGAAGTTTTTTTTGGCGAGGGGGCAAATTTAGGATCATGTATGATAAAGATAGGCCAAGAGGTTTCATATTTGTAAATTAGTATTGTATACGAATATAGTTTAATATAAAGAATTCCTTCATAATAGTTATAGTTATTCTCTCATAAATACCGATTCATAGATTTATTTATTTTCAATTTTATATATATTTATAATTATAATTATTTTAAATGGTATATTAACATAAGTAATTCATTATTTATAGATATCTTGAATTTATATATTTTTTAATTATTATTATTATTTAAAAATATTTTTTTAATGAATATAATTAAAAGTACACTTGTCGCTTTAATATATCACCACGTGTCAATCAATGGAGGCTACAATCTCATTTTAGTTTATTGGTAGATTTAACTTATTTGATATTATTAAAAAAGAAAAAGTCTTTTTTGACAAACCAACTTCTTATAAATTTAAGTGCCATCCTTTGGTAAAGCATATTTTCAAATTATATTTACATCAAGAATACTTTCTTAGTAATAATAATATGTTTTTGTTTTATTTGTCCATTGGAAGGTGGTGAATGAAACATAGAAGGTAAAAAAGAGACCAAATATATCCATGTCAATCTTCTGAATATAATTCGTGAGGTACGGCTGTCAGGAAATGATTCCTCACACTCCAACAACATATCGCCTCATATAACAAACATCTACCAACTTACCCCTTTTTCTTGCTATACAAGTCTATGTATATCGTGCAACCATAATATAAATTCAGTGAACAAAATTAGTAATGTACCTTTTTGCATTTGAATTAACCCCAGTTAACATATCAATTTAACCATGGTTAACACATACTCCCACTCTATATGTACACCTCTTTAATTCCTTGTCTTTAAAAAGTTATAACTATTATGAGATATTGAGGCTAGAAAGAAAAAAAAAAGATATGGAGGTTGTTGAAGAACGGCAGCAGGTAAGTTTCTTTTTTCACATTCTACTATCTTGATTTATGAATCTTCCTTCACGTACGTAATGTTTACAAGAAAAATAAGCTAGCGGATGATTCACTTTAAAAGATGAACCGATGATTCATTGACAAAAAAAATAAAAAAAGTTAGCAACCAAAAGAATAAAAACTACGTACGGACAATATATGTATCTATTCTACATATATCTATTCTTTTTTGAACTTTTTTGATATTACTTATATCTATCTATTCTATACTATTTATTATGACAATGATTATGTGATTTGTTGTGAAGTCATGCTAATTAAGATATCTTTATTTTCACTCAGATGCATATGAATTGGTATGAGATATCTTAATTAGCATGACT
>JAOXNX010048115.1:0-12910 GCA_028566075.1 Solidago caesia | reverse complement strand
TAATGTATATATTTATTCAGGAAGGATGGCGGGGACATTCTATGCGGGCACTTCATTACTCGGATTGCCCAGACCCTTGACCTGGAAGCACAGATTGGAACCCTACGGCTGCCTGGGATACGGCCATATAAGCTCAGCAAGAAAACAATGTTTTCGATGGGGATCATTCGGCTATTTGGAAAGACACCGAAGTTGGTGTATGAGAGGGGCACCAAGCTGTGGACCGAACCGGATTCGTTGGACTTGCCATCGCCTATGCCAGCTGTACACATTCATCAAGTTCAGGAGGGGGTTCAGCACGAGAGGGATGCCGACCACGAGGATCCCGTGGCACCATACCGCCCCCGACGCTCATATCAGGTCGTCCGCCTCCCTGATGACACTACACATCAAATACAACAGATAGTGTCCCGGGTCGACCGCCTGGAGCAGCAGATGGGCACCATGCAGCGACAGCAGGACCTCATGCATTCTCGCATTCGATGGATGTGTAGTTTCATGGCCGGACCAGACGGTGCTTATCCGGTGTCGCCCCTACAGAGTCCCCGACAGACTACTCCTCCATCTGAGAGTCCTCACCAGACTGGTCCTCCACTACACAGTCCTCGCCAGACTGCTACTCCTACGCAGAGTCCTCCCCATACTGCTACTACACCCCAGGGTCCTCCCCCTACTGGTCCTCCACTACACAGTCCTCCCCAGACTGCTACTACTTCTACTCCACCTCAGACTGTTTCTCTTCAGACTGGTCCTCCTCCACCCTTGAGTCCTCCGGTTTAGTTATTTTATGGTATTTGTACTTGAACAATATTACTATCGTCTGTATGCATACTTAATTATGGTGTCTATGTTGTGTTTTAACTGGATTCTATGCTTTTGTGTACTTTAACATTTTACTATCGCCTGTATGCATACTTAATTATGGTTATGTTGTGTTTTGAACAATATCTATGCTTTTGTGTATTTGTACTTGAACATTTTACTATCGTCTGTATGCATACTTAATTATGGTGTTTATGTTGCGTTTTGAACAATATCTATTTTTTTAGTATTTGTGTTTGAAAAAACGTTTTTATGTGATACGGAGTAAAAAGGGTGTTTATTTGTTACAGTAAAAGGTGTGTGAGAAGTATCACCCTAAAAAAATGAATTGAAATGCAACAAATGAAATTCAATTAATTATCAAGTTATATGTCATAAGTGTATGTTTCAGCATTATCACATGAAATAAACACCTATAATATGACCGCAACACCTAATACAGGAATAATATAGGAAATCGAATCATATGACTTAAAAAAAAAAAAACCATCTTCCCCGTATTACTTGAAACAACCAGTATTATACTCCCAATCATTGGTTCTTAAACCCATTCATGAAATCGAATTAGATAAGTTAAAAAAAAAAAATTTCAACTTTCCCCGTATTACTTGATATTACCAGTATTATAACTATTAATCATTGGTTCTTGAAACCCAATCATTGGGTTGTTAGGATGTACTAATGATTGGTATTCAAGTAATGATTGTCGATAAATACGTGCCTTGAAAACATAAATTAAACACCCATATTCACAATATTATATGATACGGCTCGTATAAAAAGGGTGTGTGGATGAACAGTGAAATACTTCTCACACACCCTAAAATAAGGGGTGTGTGAGAAGATGCTCCCTTATTTTTTCCTTCATTTAGCTATATTTATTGTTAGCTATGGTTTTTAAACTATATCGAAATGATATTTATATTTTAGTCAAATTATTTATTTTATTTATACATTTGTAAAGTTACTTGATAACCATTTGACTAATATATACATTTTCCAGAGAAACTAAAGCGGTCAATTTTCAAATCTACAATAAAAATATAATATTTTAAAAAAACTTGTGACAATATGCAAACAATTCTCACTTGGAGTAAATTATTTCTTACATTTAAAATATATTAATTAGATCCCATATTACCATTTATCCATAATAAAGGTAATTATGAATTTTCTTCAATAGCGTATTTTAATCTTGTTTGTAGGTCCAAGTCAAAATCATTTATATATAAATAGACAAAGAAATTAGTGTATGAAAGTGTAATAAAAATTTTCTGCTTCTATTGTTTGTATTCAACTCTAAAAATTACTTATTCTATATACCTAAGGGTGCTCGGGGTGTCGTAGGCAAGGGATAGGAACCGAATAGGCACTGGATCGCATACCGCCCCGCCTATCTGGCACTGGTGGGGTGGGGAGTGAATTCGAGACCATCGTGTCTAATCCCGTGCCTATCTTTTTGATCGTTAGCTGCTTGGACTTAAAAAAGTAAAATTTCGACTAGCCGTTTGGAAAGGGAATCCCCCCCAACGATCAAAAACTATTTTTTTTATTTTTAATTTTATATATTTCAAACTTAAACACTTTCATTTACGTACCAATACACACTTTACACAACACAAACACATACATCTTTTGATATGGATCAAAGGAAAGTAATCTGCAAACAAAGTCGTGGTAAATTCCGCAATAGAAAAACTACAATCTGTCGCGGATCTGGTTCAAACCAACTCGCTCCCAACCGCTGCGGTTCGACTACAATTCGCCGCGGTCTCGGATCGAACCAAAGTGCCCCAAACCCCCCTCTTTTAAGTGACCTAAACGATTTGTACACACCGGAATTTGATGATTATTTGCAAAACCAACCCGATTTTGCGAACCAACCGGATCAGTTTTCGCAATATGGTTAGCATTCGCAATATGAAAACCAACCGTTCGATGACCAAGAAGACGAAGAATAAAAGCAAGAGGGTTTCCATGGTGAAGAAGGAGATGTAGAAATACCGGAGACCCAAGAAGTTGTCAAAAAAGGAAAGAGAGTAACCCGGAATTGGAAAAAAAATGAAGAAGCGATTTTGGCGAAAGCTTGGCTTAATGTTTCTGAAGATCCATATTGCGGAAACCAACAAACTGGCAACTCATTTTGGAGAAAAGTGTCTGTTGAGTTAGACAATCAGGTAGGACGCGCTGCTAACCGCCTGGGGGAAACGTGTAGGTCGAAATGGAAGGATTTGAAGCTAAAGGTTTCTAGGTTTTGTGGAATCTGTAACAAGAAGAAGTCAAACATGTATAATGGGCAAAATGATGAAGAGGTGTTCAAGTCAGCCGTTGCTGTGTACATGAGAAAAATACTTCAACAAACATGGTTTTCCTAATGTGGAGGCGTGGGAAGTTTTGAGAAATGCCCCCAAATGGGCATCCGTCTTGACACTTGAAGACATGGAAGACTCTGGCAACAAGAGGGCAAGAACAAAAGGGTCAAACATCCGGTCATCTAAAGCATAATTTATGCCTGTTGATCTAAACGAGGATCAATATGATCAAGAATACCAAGGCCAGGACGATGAAGGAAGAGAACAAGAAACACCAACAAGACCCATGCCACCACCAAGACGCAGAGGCAAGCAACCGACTCAAACAACTTCCACCACATCTGAAGAATTTTTGAAGATGGTGTCCGAATTGAAATGCTACAATGAAGACAAAAGACGAGCTCATGAGGAAAATATTCAGATCCAGAAAGCCATGAAGGATAGCTATGCTGCGGCGGAGGAAGCCAGGAAGATTCGTGAGGAAGAGATGTTACGCATGGGGCAAAAAAAATGGACAACTAGATTTGGAATTTATGATCAAGTCCCGCGATCATCTCAGTGGAGTGATGTTGGAAGCGGTGTTGGCTCGCAAACGTGAAATTGTCGTGCAATATGGATGGCCCATGTCGTAGTCTATGTAGTATGTTTAGGATATTTATGTTTTTAATGTAGTAAGTTGTATTAGTTTAAAACTTTATTTAAAAGTTTAGGTATGTTTTAATTTAATATTTTGTATTAGTTTTTGATTGATCACCAAACCGTAATTACCTTTATCAGGACTAAGATTGGACTGTAGAGTGAATGGTATGTTTTATGATGTTTGTTGGCGATTCCCCGAAGGTAAGGATCAAGACCTTTTACGCCAATTTAGGGTGAGTGATTGTTCAGCCATCTGTCATGCCGGCTTTGAGGTATGAAGGTGTCCTTTTATAGTTTACCTTTTTCTTGGAGGGGAAGATAATTTAATGACTATCTTTCTCCATAATATGGCGTATCAAGATAATGTTTATCTCGATTTAGTTGCCTTATCTGATAATCCATATCCCTTGTATTATGGGATGTATATCCGGTTTATTTTGTACCGGATTTAGTTTCAATATTTTAGGGAAGGATTATGATCTCTTCCCATTAATTAGCGTCCGCTATGAAGCTTTGTGTACTCAATCCTTCATATGTTCGGAGGGATATATCATCAAGCCCCCCAGTTTAAATTAAGGGACTGCAAAGGGCATTATTTTAAACTTATAAGGTGCTCACTAAGTCAAAGGTGGTCAAAGGGGGGAAATTTGAACTCCTTTAAAATTCGAACTGAAATTTTTAGGGCTGCACTTGATTCCGCCATTTATTCCTACTACCTACCAGCGGTACTTGCACATTAACAACTTCCTCACCGGCGATTCACTCCCTGACGATCTAGTTATTACCGTCGATATTCTCATCTTCATCGATCATCTTCACCGATTCGATCAGGTAATATTCCCCGATCTTTGTAAAAACCCTAGTTTTGCTTTTCTAAAGAAATGGCTAAGGTAGGTATCAGTATAATGACATCGAGTGTAACTCAGTCTAAACTAGCAGAGTTTGCCCAACGGTTTTTCCCTGACCGGACTGATCTAATACGGCTTCCTACCAGAAATCAGACCATCATGTCGCCCCCTGAGGGTTACGTAGGAATGTATATAAAGTACTTCACAGTCAGTAGTTTTTGATATCCGTTTTCCTCATTTTTCTTAGAGGTGTTGAAGTATTATGGTCGTCATGTGTCTTTGATGCATCCCCAAGGCCACTAAAAATTTATGGCCTTAGAGATTATGTGTCGCGCTCTTGGCGGCGAACCCAATGTAGAGTTGTTTAGGCGTTTTGCTACGATTTGTGATGCCGGTGAGTGGGTAACAATTGCTAATAGAGCGAGGGGTGTGGGTTGTTTCGAAAAAGGAGGTGTAGATGTTAGGAACTGGAAAAAGGAATTTGTTTTTGTGAGTGCGAGCCTATTTCCTGGTGGTTATGAGTTGTTAACCAATAGGGAAAACCTTGTTGTTGAGGGGACAGCCATCGATCCACTCCCAGAGGGTGAGGACGATGGCCCGCTGTTTAAGAAAATATGTGAAAATCATTTTGTTGTGTGGACATATCCGGAAAATGTGCTATTCAAGGCCGGGGTAGTTAGTACTTTACCGGTTCGAGAGGAGGTCCTTGATGGTAAGTTATGGTGTGATCTTTTTGTTTGTGCTCGAAATTGTAATATTGATGCTAAGTCGATTTTTGTTTATCGTATAGATATGTCTTTCATGAGCTTTGTCAGAAGAGGTGCAGTCGGGGTTGCTGGTGGTTCCCCTATGGCAATTGGCGCGCCTTCCCAGGCGGCGGCTCCTCATCTTGGCGGTGAGGTTGAGGTCTCTAGCAGGGCTCCCGCTGTAGAGGAACCTATTCCTCCTACTATGGAGGAGGTGGCGACCTCTGAGGGTGCTGCAGGGGAGGATAACATTCAAAATCAGGTCGAGGAGGATGATGTTATCACTGGCTCGTCAAAAGGGAAAGCCAAGGTGGTCGAGGAAGGTGTGGCTTCTCGCCTTAGGGCGAAGAGAAGGGGCACTCTTCCTCCTAGAACCCCTGCCAAGAAGAAAAAGACAACCGAGAGTCCTACTGCTGCTGCTGAGACGCAACATGCGGATGAGGGGCCAGGTTTTGTTCTTTTTAGTTGTCCCTAATATGTTTTTGGTCGTGTTATGATACTAATGTGTATGGCTTGTTATTGCAGAAAATTCAAGTTCTGAGGACGAGTGGTATGAGGCAAATTCTAAGGAGAAGGAGCAATTCAGGGTGTTAGAGGAGTGTGATTATGAAAAGTTTGTGAAAATTTTCAACAAGGATTTTGAGAGGCATGCAAAGATCGGAGCTGCTGCCAGTGTTCGTATGATGGAAGGAGCCCTGGAGTTAAGGAGAGTACGTGAGCAGCTAGAGAAGAAAAAGCAGGAGTGTGTTGCTCTCCGTGCTAGTGTGAAGGAGGCCGATGTGAAGGCCAAGCAGGCGGAGAGGAAGTTGGAGCAGGTGGAGGCACTAAAGTAGAAGGTGAGGGAGGGAGAAGCTGCAATAAAGTTGCAGGATGAAGAATTGAGGGAGGTGAAGTCCAAACTGGCTCAAAGTCTGTCAGAGCTTGGTCAAGAGAAGGCAAACTTAGATATGGTGCAGACTTTGGTCAGTGAGCTAACGCAGCAGGTCCATGATTGCAACGCTGAACGCAGGACTCATCACAGAGGTGATCCCCTATGCTTGCAGGGCTCTTGTGGACAGTGAGGAACTTGGTCAATGGGTTGGACCTGTCATTTCATACAACAGGGATGACGAGGGGGCCCTGATCTTAAAAGAGATTAGTGATAAAGGGTTAGTAAACTTAAAAGAGCGTGCAGACTATAATCCTGATGTTACTGCAAAGATAGAGAGAGCTGTACAGGATTATAGGTGCGCTGAGTTTCCCTTTGTGGAAAAAATATCGTCTAACCCGAAAGCTTCATATCATGAGCTCCTTGCCATCAAGCCCGAGAAGGTTCAGCAAGTTCCCACATCTACCCAGCCAGCTTCTTCATCACCGGCCCCTCCTCAAGATCCTACAATCGATGGTACATCTACTGCTTGATTTACGACCTGTCATCTGAACGATCTCAAGGCCTTGGACCAATGAAAACAATTTATCATTTGTGTGTGTGTTTTGCTATTACACTCTAATATCTGTTGGGCCAACATGCCGGTACAATTTTTAATCATAGTTTTTGATGCATATTTTGTTGCGTTTGGTTTGTGGTTTGTGTGGGCCGCTTTTCGCTATAGGAGACTCTTGCTCCGTATAGGGTATAGCCTCTTTAGACCACATGTGTCGTTGCTTTCGAAGGGAAGGCCCCTTGTATATGCGAAGCTTATCCGAAGGTTATTCCTATGGAGGTTGTTCCTTCGTAGATGTAGGAAGGATTATTCCTATATCACGAAGGTTGTTCCTGCGAAGGTTGTTCCTTTTTGTGTATCACGAAGGCATTCCCTCCGTATGTTTTTCAAAGGTTGCGTGCTTCGTTGTGGGATTTTAGCTTTGTGTAATTTTTAATCCTCACATACGAATTTAGTTATATGTTATGCGGGCGTCCCCTTAATAATACATTTACGGCTTCGTCTATTGCTCTCTTCAGGTGTATGCAATCATTGGTGTCATGTCCGTGGTCGGCATGGAATTCGCAGTATAAGTTGTAATCACGCCTTCCTTTGCTGTTCAGTCTCGGGGGTGGGGTAAAAGTTTTTGCTACTCTCTCCGTAGCAAGTATTTGCCTTGGGGTCTTTGTGAGCTCCGCAAGTCCTCCTAGTTCCTTTGCCCTTTCGTCTCGATTAAACGGATACTTGATTCGACCTTCCTTTCCAATTGTTATTGGTTGTTTCCTTTTACCATTTGAGGAGTCACCATCTTGCAAGGGTGTCCGAACACTATTAGCGGCAGTTTCTTTAGAATCCAGCCAAATAAGCGCCTTGTTTTTCAGCTCATTATAAGTCTTCAGAAGATCGACACTTAGATGCTCAATTAGGGCCACAGCTCGGAGCCCATGGATCATTCCCGAGACCCGCTGTGACTCGGGAGGCTCAACTATCTCTTAAGTTTCATTGGTATACCTGGATATAAACATCATTGTACCTTCGTTCTCCTTTTGTTTTATGTTATGAACCGAGACATGAGTTTTCCGATGTTTTTTCTGCTGGTAAAACTGTGAGCGAAACTTTGCTTTAAGGTCCGAAAAGCTAAGCCAACTGAAAGCTCGACAAGCCACTGGATCGCTCCAAGCTTGCATTTCTGCGGCTCCCTTGAACGCTTGTAAGAAGTCATCCGGATCATCTTTTCCCTCATAAGTTCCCAGAACGGAGGGGCATTTCATGTTTGCCGGCAAAGGGTATTGCTGGATCCATTCGACTAGAGGGGAATCTCCCAAGCCATCTCCTAGTAGGGGAGTTCCTTGATTCGGGTTGTTCCCCAACGGAGGCATGAGATAGTTAGTTTGAGGGGGTCCCCAAGGGTAGGGACCATAAGGGTGAAACCATGGTGCATAGTAGGGATAATGTGGAATATTAAATTGCTCGGGGATCGAGTTGTCGGCTAAATGAGGCGTTCCTGCAGGGTGTGGCGCTAAGTGTCCTTCGGGTGGAGGGGCACGACTTGCCAGTGTTTGGGTGGCATTATGCTGAGATGGCATGCTTGTTTGAGGAAGGTTAGGGCGGGAGTCATTTTGGAAAGGGGTAAAATGGCTCCGAGGCCCTTGCCCATATCTTGAGGGAAGGTACCCCGGGGGTATTTGGAAGTAGCCCGGAGGTGATGGAAAGTATCCCGAAGTATACCCTTGTGGCATTGGTGTGTATCCAAGAGCAGACCCTGGGGTTGAGAAATCCTGTGGGCGGATAATACCCTGATGATTTATTTCTTGACGGTTTGTTGCGGGTGTAGCTCCAGGAGGAACGATTGTGGTTGCAGTGGTAGCGGTAGGGATCCTTTGTAATTGTGTAACCGGTGCAGCATTAGGATTGTCCCTAGGGACATTGCGGTTTTCAGTTAGTCCCGAATGGACCTCTCTTGGGACTCTTCTTTGAACATGAGCGCTCTGTATAGGTTGGCCATCTGGGGCTTCAACTTCCCATTCTTCATCAACGTCGGCTTCAAAAGAGAGAGTTCTATTAACGTCACCTACAAATCACATCTCCCTTACTCCCCTTAACCCATCCATCAACTGCTCGTAATTCCTAATGAGGTAAGTGTCATTCACGGGATCCGCTCCCTCAGTTGAGGTAGAGGCCCGATTAGCGCCTAAGCGTGATGTTCTTGGTAGAGGAGTGGGTCGAACAGTTCTTGTGAGATCCAGAGAGGCGCGACGATCATACTGATTCCTGACAGGCAAAGTTTCTCGGAAAGCACCAGTCTCAGACGGCGCGCCCGTGGTTACGTCTGTTGACACCGTCACTTCTCCAGGACCTCCCGCTGGCGGAGGCATGGGGCCAAAGGGCGTTGATGGTGTAGCAGGGGATGCGGCGGTTGGGAGAGTATCTTGGCTGGTGGTAGTCATGGTTCAACAAATCTTTCTCGTGGTAAGGTTGGTGGGTTTTAGTGAAGTATTTCAGCTAGGTCCCACGGATGGCGCCAATTGATTGATCACCAAACTGCGATTACCTTTACAGAGGCTAAGATACGAGTGTAGGGTGGATGGTGTGTTTTTGTGATGTTTGTTGGCGGTTTCCCGGAGGTAAGGATTAGGACCTTTTACGCCAATCTTAGGGTATGTTCTTACTCGGCTATTTTTCATGTCGGTTTTTAGGTATGGAGGTATCCTTTTATAGTTTACCTCTTTCTTGGAGGAGAAGACAATCTAATGATTATCCCTTTCCATAATATGGCGTATCAGGATAATATTTATCTTGATTTAGTTGCCTTCTGTTAGTTATCCTCTTGATTCATATCCCTTATATTATGGGATGTATATCTCGGACATAGGCGGAACTACATATAAGATAGGGGTAGCCCGGGCTACGGGTCCGTTAAATTTTTGTAGTTTAATTTTTTTGAAAAATGATGTATTTTTTATTGGTGCTACGGGTCAAATAAATATGGGATACCGGTCAATGTAACTAACTTTAAATTTTGAAAAGATTTTCTTATGAATAAAACTTATAAAGATATACTTATGCAACTAAATGTGAAATGAAAACTACTAAAACTGCTAAAAACTCTTAAAACCCGTTAAAAATAGCCAAATATCCTTAAAAATTGCAAAAAACCGTAACAATCTAGTCGTTATCGTATACTTTATGTCGATACAAGGCCAGAGAAAAAATATTTGTGCTACGGGTAACTTTCAATCCTGGTTCCGCCACTGAGTTCTATAGATGTAGAAAGTCTGAATGTACGTAAAGTAAATGCTATTCATGAAAGGGGACCTCAAAAGTAGTTGACATTTTATGGCCAATATATATGATAATATATATGAAGGTATTGAATGATCATTCAATAACTGCAAACGAGTTTTTGGACTTTGCAGAGATTAGGCATTCGAGTACGCTCATATACTAAAAACTACCAGGCACTATCTCACACCTTTCTAGTCATACAAACAAGTTTTTGAACTTCGCAGAGATTGGTTAAATGCTTCAGATTTTAATATGAACACTGGTGCATTAAAGTAGCTGATACATGCGAAAGTAAATAGTTATTTTTGTATCTATTGATAATTAAAGTCTATGCATAAATAGTTTGATTGATACGACAAAACAGTTGGATGTAAATGATGGTTGTGGTTCTCGACATGATCCAGAAAGCTCTAAGACTTTGAGGAGTAATGCGTTCTTGGCACGCCTAAAAAGTGCATAGCACGCCGGGAGTAGGCCAGGGAACCCCTGCTACAGGGCCCCTGGAGGCGTACTATCCAAAAAAAATTTTCTTCCGTTATATATAAGCACGCTCATTCTATTTGTAAAAGTTGATAGACTTTTCAGGTGGGCCCTATTCCAAACCACCCCACCACTCACAAGTTGGGTATCTTTATTTTATTTTATATTAATTTTATATTAAAGTTTATTTAATTAAGGGTATAAAATAAAATAAAAGGTGGGTCCTAGAGGGGCGTTCCAAGGAAGCCTTGCTCCAAGAAAAAATGAAGGAATGCCCCCATTGATGACTAAGCGCCATATGTCGAATGGTGGTGAGTTTGAGGCTTCCTTGGGAAGCCCTGCTCCTGACAGTCTAAGAGATAAAGAGTACTTGTATGTGGTGTAATCCTTTTATATCAATTGTTTTTATTTTGTTTATGTTATGTTATTTTGTAATGACAAATGATATTGGTATCATCTCTTTTAATTAATTTATCAAAACCATGCATCAAGTGTTGTACAGTATGCTAGCTATATAATAACTTAATGAAAATGGTTGGTAGTATGGTATAATATCACTTTCTTTTGTAATCCCTTTAGCTCTAAAGTTCATATTTTGACTTCTCATAAATATTTGGGGATTTTATTAGCTATACAAGCGCTTGGTCTTAATAAATGTAAGTGGTCACCTGTTGGGCCATATTTACAATCCAAGGCTCCAAGCATTAAAATGTGTATCTTGTGACAAATTTGTGAATCTTTATATATAACTAAGAGAGGATATTTTAGATCCTATGTGGCATTTTTATATAGATGACAACTAGGATTTATGCTTAGTTGTCAATTTTTTAGATTTTTAGATAAATAATGTTTTATTTGCATTTAAATTTAAATTATTAAATTAATCTTACATGGTTAGTTGGCAAACTATTTTTTTGACAACTAAGATTTTGCTTATTTGTCAATTGGTGATTAAATGTTATTTATTAATAATACTAATAATAAAATAATATATGTAATAATAATAATTATTATTATATATAAACAATATTGAAAAACCTACGTATATAATATAATTATAATAATGGTATATGGTAAGTATTTTTTTAAAGATATAATCTCTTTATATCCATGATTTCTTTTGGCAAAGATTTTTATATGAATGTTTATTTATAGGCAAAGATTATAATTTATTTATTCTCTTAAAATGATTATATCTTAAAAAATCATATGTATCCATATAAAAATTATATAAATAAAGATTATAATATATATATATATATATATATATAATTAAGAGAGGATATAGAAGAGCTTATGTGGCACCTTCATTTTTAGCTCACAAATAGGATTTTTGCTTATTTGTCAATTGTTAGATAAATAGTCTTTATTTAAATGTTATTTAAGTGTCATTTGTATGTACACTCATCACATTTAATCTTATATGTGACAATCTTAGTTGGCATTCTTTGTACTTATCTCTTTGTAATCTTTCAATTTATTTAATCTTTTCATATCTAATATGTATCTATAGTTTTGTTTTATACTTATATTTTTGCAATCTTTCAATTTAATTAACCTCTTTGTATTTAATGTGAATATATAGTCTATAGTTTTGTATATTTGAAACCGTAGGTTAACATGATTTTAGATATATACGTAGGTTAGCAACTAATAAAATATATAATGTGGTTTTTTTATGAAGTATTAGTAGATTTGTAATTTCTGTGATTACTTTAAAGATTTAATTAAAATTATTTATTTGTGTTTAAGTGTTTTTTTAATAATAAACTTATGAAGTTAAAAACATTTATCATTCTTTGTATAAGTTATTATTATGTTAACGTTGTATAATATTTTTATAGGGAAATATTTTATCAACTATTATATTTTACTTTTAGCTAATAATTATCATAACTATACTTTTTTAACCGTACAACGTACGGGCTTAATCTAGTAGGATAGTTTGGTAAAACTAACTGATAGTTGATGGTTGGCGGCTGGTAGATGTAATTGAAACTTTTTAGATATATTTAAGTGTTTGGTATAATAGCTGAAACTATTAATAAAAAGTATAAAATGATAAGAACCGACATGTGTAAAAAAAACTTAATATTAAACATGATGAAATTAGTTATTAATTATTTGAACTAAGAAACCATCATCAAATGGTCTAGTGGCAAGGAGGTCTGTTTCCTCACAAGAGGTCTCAAGTTCGAGTCCTACCTTAAACATATTTGAGAGTGGTCACATGTATTTAATTTTTACCTATGGTGCGCCTGGGTGAGTTTTTACCAGGGATTTCTCATCGAGGGGTTTTGAAACGACCAAACTCGAAAAGACTAAAATTTTTTTTTTTTTTTTTTTGACCACCGTCTCATACGGTCTATACCCAC
>JAOXNX010048095.1:0-12911 GCA_028566075.1 Solidago caesia | reverse complement strand
GGGTTAGCCGATGGTACACCCTATATATAAGCGCCTATGTTACCCTCGTGGTGGATCCATTTCTAGGTGTACGTCTTTGTTGTTTGATTATTATGAATGATTGAATGTTAATGGTCTTCGGGATGGTAATGGTCATAGTAAATGATTAAATTGTGCATTGAAATACATGCTTAACGGGTACGGATGTACTTGATGACAACGGGTACTTAGGTACTTGATGACAACGGGTACTTATGTACTTGATGACAACGGGTACGTATGTACTTGATGACAACGGGTACCTCACGTACTTGATGACAAATAGAGGACTTAGTGTATGTTTGAGTTATTATTTCATTGAGATCTAACTATTTCCATGTAGTTTACTATATATATTCATGTGGGTTGTGATCGTTATGAACGAATGATTTATGAGAACCTCAGGTCCATTACGGACATACTGTAAGTTGATTATATTGGTGCATTGTGTGTTTTGGATAGCCTTGGCATTTGATCCTCGGCATTTATTCCTACGAACTCACCAACCTAGTGTTGACATTGTTTAGTATACTTTTCAGGAAACCAGGTGAATCGAGGGAATCAAGCGTGATAGTTTAGAGCTGGACAGTGACCGGGGAAGCTACGCATTTTCTTTTGTTAGTTAGATTATGGGAAAATGCGTATTTTGTAGCGCTTCCTTGTTTGACCATGGCACGACCGTGAATACCTAGATGATGCATTTATAACTTTTGTGGATTGTATTGTATTTCCTCGATGATGGTATATTTTGGTGTTGTTGTGATTACTTATTCGATTTCAATGGGAAATCTTATTTGCATGTAGCATTGCTCTATGTAATTTCCATGTCATTCCTGTGCTATCTTGTGCATCCCATGTTTCCGCCTTGTTGGGGTGTTACACCATAGGCTACATACAAAATTTCTTATGTGTTGTCCTCCAACGTATGTGTATATGTATGCAATTTTATTCACTAAGCTTTGTCTTATTCGTTTAATTGTTTCCCTTTTAATAGGTGGTTCCGGAAGTAGGAACAAGAATAGTGTTTGAAGTGTTGAAGTGTGTGACTTGAAGCTGAAGGTACTTTGCCATTTGTGGAAAAATGGTATTTTTAGATTAGAAACTTAGTGGCATCCTTTTGATCTTGGCTCGTGATATGTACTTGTGTCATTGTGGTATGAACTATGTAAATGCAAGTGTTGGAGTCATGATTCTCAAATTTGTAGTCTGTGGTGATAGACGATAATTTGTCACTTTAGGTAATGGCGGGTAATCGACCCGTTTGATTATGTAAATGCCATTTTTGAAAAGTTGAATATAATGAAAGCTTTCATATGGTATATAATGTGATTTATCAAGTTGGAGTTTGATTTGAGAAATTGAGTTGTTGAAATGGATTGAATTGGTTATATTATATTGTGAGTTAATGGCCAAAATGAGTTTTTGTGTAGGTACTGGGCAAGTTGCGCCGCAACTTGTGTTTGGATAGGATTATTGATTTTAAATGTTTTTTTTATAAAAAAAATAAAAATTGGTCGAGTCGTTTCAGGATCCGAAATACAACGACGTATAAACTCAAACCTTAGCGTCACAAAAACTATTTTGGCACGGCGATTGTGCGACGTCAAGACACTTCATAAAGGTTTTTTAAGCGACGGTTCGACTTTATAGGCGCATTTGGCGCCGCTTAAAACACTTTTCTTTTTAAGTGTTGGTGGATGTTATTCATTCACACTAAACATATAACATACCAAACGTTGCCCATATCACAGATATTATTTCAATCTGTCAATTGAGCATATATTATATATTATATTATATATCATATTATAAACTCCTACTTTCCTAGGAGAAACAGAATATATGCATGGGGACACGTAATCTTTTAGTACATCCACCAATATTCTCCGATTTAGATGTCCATGAAAACTACTATTTAATTGTAATTTCACAGCAATAACAAAAATTAAACCAAATGATCTGGTCCACTTAAAGAAGGCTAATTTTTGTGGTGTTTGTGGCAGATTTGTCCTATTACCTTCATATAATTTGTAGTTTTGTACAGTACGTCTTTTTGTTTTCGGCCTTGCCGAAAACTTGTTTTTTAATGCAATTTGACCGTTAAAAAAATAAAGAAAGCAAACTTTTATTTAATTTGTATATTAGGAAATAATTGCCATTTTGGAAAAAAGATTAATAACTGGATAAGAATTAATTTATAAGAATTTTACAACAAATCACAATATATAAAGAATTGTTTTGACTCATGTGATATGTGTGATGACACATCAACTTATAAGATGTGGGTTCAAGTCTCGTCCATACTTGAAATTTGTGAGATATAGTTAGTTTTCTTTCTAAAAAAAATTATAATGAATTTTAAATAGGATGATTCCTATCCAGGATTTAAAACAAAGAATTATGATGCCAATGATGACATTTAATAATTTTTCATGATGTATGTAATGAAACAAATTATTTCAATACGGATCACAATTATTTTATATAGAAAATTTATTCTGGCCCCTTTAAAACCATTATCTTTCAATTAGGCACATAATCGAACCATTTTCTATACCACATATTAATCATATTAAGTTATATGTCATGCTTTATCAGATTCGGAGCTTTCAAGGTTCCTCGTGACTCTTTTGTTCCCGGTGAGCGTATGGTTTGGATCGAAATCTCAGGTTTACCCCTTGGGGCTTGGAATCGTGATACTTTGCAAGAGATTGTGGGTGGTTGGGGTAAATGTGTGTTTTATATGGATGATTGGGAAAAAGCTTTCTCAATTTGTAAGGTGTGTATATTGGCTAACTCACAGAAATATTTGTTTGAGGAGATGGATGTGGAATTTGACAATAAAAGGTATGATGTATGGCTTAAAGAGTTTGCCATGTGGGAACCAAAGATTTAGGGTAATATGGTGGACTCGTCTGATTCTGATTCTGATTCTGATTCTGATTCTGATGCATCTTCTCAATCCGAGGCTGATTTTGATGACTCAAGCTCCATTGGTGATGATAGGATTCCAAGTGAACAATTCGACCCCCGGTTATGTCGGGAGAAGTCAGAATCCACTCTTGATAATTCGGTTACTGTTAACATGGAAGATAAACTGAAAGACATTCATGGAGGGCATACCTTTTGTGATACACATGCCTCTATCGAGGTGGATAAAGTGGAACAAACCATGATGTATTTCACAAGGTCAACAACCAAAAAGATCCGAGACGATATTTTCTCTTTGGACGAGATCATTGCTAAGGAGATAGCCGAGCGAAAGAAGGCAAATTCATGTCCATCAAAGATTAGATTGAATGCAGATAAATTGCAGGAAAAAGTTCAACATTCATCGGGTTTTACCTCAGAATCTTTTGGTGCTCCGGGATTCGTCAAAGGATTATACAAAACGAATGAATGGGTCCCAGAGTGTAGTTCGCGAATGGAAATTTTCAAGGACATTAATGCAGAGGATTCGTTTTCTACATTAGGATCAAGTAACTTGCAGATCGATCCAAAGGAGATTTTGGAGATAGGTGAGAACATGAGGTTTAGAGTAAATGAATAAAGCAATACAGCTGCCCAAAAGGTTCATAGGATAAGTGCTTTGGATGGTTTTCAATTAATGTTTTGTCTATCAATATGTGCGGAACGGGGTGTGATATTAAGAGGAATAAGCTTCGAGGTATCTTAAATAAATTTCGTATTAAATTTCTTGCTATTCAGGAAACGTTGATGGCTAAGTCGGATTTGTTTAGAATTAAAAGTTTATGGGGGAATTTTGGGTTTGAATTCGTTGAATTATTAGCCGACGGTCATTCCGGTAGACTTCTTTCTATTTGGGATCCTAGGGTGTTCGTGAATGAAGATGAGTTCATTTTTGATAATTTTATTGTTGTCAAAGGCAAATGGCTCCCCAATGATTTAGAGTGCCATATGGTTAACATTTACGCTCCACAACCGGAAAGTGAGAAGGTCGAATTGTGGATAAGATTCTTAATTTCATGAACGCAAATGGTGGTAATTTTATTATGTGTGGTGATTTTAACTCTGTCAGGGGACTGGATGAGAGAATGGGTACAGTTTTTTCCAAGGTTAATGCTAATAATTTCAATCTGTTTATTGAGAATGCCGGCTTGATTGACTTACCTCTTGGTCGTCACAAATTTACAAGAGTCTCTATCGATGGTGCTAAGGCGATTAGGATAGATCAAATTCTCCTCAACCAGGTGGTACTAGACATTTATTCCTGATTTAAAACTTGAAGCTTTGGATGATATTTTATCGGATCATCGCCCATTGCTTCTTTTGATTAAGAAGATGGATTTCGGCCCTACACCCTTTAAATTTTATAATTCTTGGCTTGACTATGATGGGTTTGACAATGTGGTTGAAAGAAGTTGGAAAAAACCGAATGGACAATCAAATAAGGGAGCTTTCATTGCGGTTAAGGAGAGGCTCAAAACTTTGAAGAGTGAAATTAAGCTGTGGAGAAAAGAACACGAGTCAAAAAGGAATAAAAAGATTTTTACTAAAGAAATTGCAAGTGTTGACCATCAATTGATCTTGGACAGTGACAACCATGTCCTTGCAGACAAACAAAGAGCTTTGATGATCGAGATGCTTAATATAGTAATTCGTGTGAATTGAGACAAAAAGCAAAGGTTAAGTGGTGTGTCGAGGGAGACGAAAACTCCAAATTCTATCATGCTATTATTAATAAAAGTCGGCGGAAAAATTCTCTAACAGGAATTAAGGAAAATGGGGTGTGGATTACGGACGCGGCTGACATTAAAAGGTGTTTTCGAGATTATTTTGCAAGAAAGTTCGAGAGGTTTGTTGGCATGGATTTCATTATTAATGATTCTAACTACAGAAAGCTTAGCAGATCGACTTTTCTATTGAGGAAATTAAAGAAGCCGTTTGGAAGTCTGGTAGGGATAAGGCGCTTGTTCCTCATGGTTTTTCATTCGCCATGCTTAAACGGAAATGGGATTTGTTGGAGAATGATATTCATAACATGGTTGATGATTTTCACCCGAATGCTAAAATTCCGATTGGGTGTAATGCTTCGTTTATTACGTTGATCCTTAAGGTAAGTAACCCGTCTATTGTTTCAGATTTTCGGCCTATTAGTCTAATCGGTTTACAATATAAAATCATTGCCAAACTCTTAGCTAATCGTATTGCCAAAGTCATTGATGATATTGTTGATACGGTTCAATCGACATTCATAAAAGGTAGACAAATTCTCGATGGTTCGCTAATGCTTAACGAGATTATCGACCGGTACAAAAGGAGAAATAACAAGATGATGTTATTCAAGATCGATTTTGCTAAAGCTTATGATTCGTTATCTTGGGACTTTTTATTCTCTATCCTTACGGCGATGGGATTCGGGGAAAAATGGATTTCTTGGATTAAGGCTTGTCTCACTACGCCTAGAGGTTCGGTCCTAGTGAATGGCAGTCCCACTGAGGAATTCCCTATCCAACGTGGTCTTCATCAGGGCGACCCCATGGCTCCTTTTTTATTCATAATAGCTACGGAGGGCCTCCATAGAGCTATTGAAAACTTGGTGAAAGGTAATATGTTTAAATGCGCTAACATAAATAAAGTTTCTATTTCACACCTTTTCTATGCAGATGATGTAATGATATTGGGTGAAGGTAACGTGCGGAACTTGAAAGTAATTACCAAGGCTCTTCGGTTTTTTCATTGCATTTCTGGGCTTAAAAGTAATTTTGATAAGTCTTCCATTATTGGCATTGGTTTGGACGATCTTCAAATGTCTCAATTGGCTAATTCGGTTGGATGTAAAGTTGAAAAACTCCCTTTTAAGTACCTTGGGATTCCTACTTCTATCAATTTAACGCGCGGAACTTGAAAGTAATTAACTTGTTTATGTGGAGACTTAGACGTGATTGCCTTCCTACTTCTATCAAATTATTTGCTAAAGGAATTGATATTACGTCTGTCAGATGTCCTAATTGCTCAAATGGGGTGGAGCATACAATCCATATTTTTCATCAACGTAAGTTGGTTAAAGAGACTAATGTTTTGTTAAGCATTTGGACTAAGCTTGATATACCTGAAGCCCCTCCTGAGCGGATTATTAAGTGGTGCGATGAGTTAAAAATCTTAGCTGCGAGTCGTTACAAGCTTGAAGCAATTCTTTTCATATGGTGGTGGCACATTTGGAAGGCTCGGAACAATGCCTTGCATAATGACTCTCATGAATCTAGCAAGGACGTATTTAACTCAATCCTCTCGACCTCGTATCTTTGGGTCCATAACCGAGATAAGAAAGATAGTTCGACGTGGGACAGTTGGTATGTGAATCCGATCGTTTGATTGTGTAGGTGTCTGTCTTGTTGTAGTTTGTCATCGGAACTTGTATGAGGTCGTATCAAAAACATCATGTAGTGAAAACCGGTGGCTCGGCCTTCATTGATGAGGTTTTTTCTTATGTCTTAGGTTATCCTGTAATTGGCATAGGTTTTTTTGCAACCTTTTTACGACCTTTGCAGTTAGAGTTCTGGGTTGACTCTAGATTGTGTAATTTTTTTATTTTTAGAATTGTAACATTGAACTCTAACGTCTTGCTAGTTGTAATATATTTATACAATATATTTTATGACCGTTAAAAAAAAAAGTAATATGTCATGCAATCAAACTTATAGCTATCATGCATGGTTCAATAATAAAGAATAAGAATAGAAATTGTGTCTTGGCCATGTTGATTCCACCACTTTGAATCTTCATCCATCAAAGATATTCTTAGAATTAGATTTTCACCAACTTATCCATCGAATGTTTCTCGCACATGATAAAACGCAATTAGTGAACAAAAAGTTTAAAGTTATGAATAAAAGATCCACATTTAATAAATATAAATTTACATTTAATAAACATAAATTAAATGATTAATCTTATATTTTAAGAAATATTAGCCTTATTTTAGATGTTATAACATGTACCCTGCCCTTACGTGGGGGAACTTTTCCTCCTTAACCATGTGAAGATTTTTTCCTATAGGCATTAGATTTAGGAGTTGAGTTGACAGTTGACAGCTGTTGGTTGGATTTTTCTTTGTTGGCTGCAGCAGTTGAACTTGACTTTTTTGAACGAAGTTTTACTTCTAAGGCCATCTCTAATGGCTTTTACAAAATGCTCTAACATACCGGTCACCTCAGCAACACGTCAGCAAACTGTTCTAGCATACTGAACCAACAAACTGAATTTATTTTATCTCCAACCCAGCATACTGAAATAATACACTATTATATACTTAAATATATATATATATATATATATATATATATAAACGTTGGGCATACTGAAATGTTAGTATGCTGGGCAACAAACTGGAGTGGCAAACTGATGAACATACTGAAGCTCCAATGGTGGCATACTGAAACTTCAGTATGCATACTGGTGGACATACCACCATTAGAGATGGCCTTAGTATGTGATTTGATTTCTTGATAAATTATTTAGAGTTGAAATTGAAATAAATTAGTTTGTTTGAAAACTACATCTAAATATATATTACTAGCATTGCATATTGGTATCTTTGCAAAGTGACGGAATGAATAATATATTACAATACTGGACGAATTTTTGTAGTGGTGGAGGTGGTGATGGATTAAAAGTATTGAAAAACTTTAATATTATTTTAATAATTTCAAGATGTTAATATATAGAGTGAAACAGTATGCAATACAATACAAACACATCCCTTTTTATATTATTGTAATGTAATTTAATTTAATTTAATTGATTATATAATCCTGCTTTGCATTCTATATGGATCATTTTGTCTGGTTTATGTGCACTCTGGTTTCACATGAAATTTGATAATTAGTGACGCACCCAACCCAAGGTGTCAATACAAACTTAAAAAGGATGAAAATGTAGTCCTAGTAAAGACAAAAGTAGGTAAAACTGACCGGTTGGAAAAATATAATAAGATAAAATTTCCATGGATTCCTATAAACAACCTATCGATATATCCGTAGCAAAGTGTCAGCGTTAGTTTGTGGAGTGTATTGTCATTTAGTTGGTCTTAAAACATTGCTTGAAACTACTACCTTATTGATGTTACCTGTAACTTGTGTCTTTACCATATTAGAGAAGTAGAAATTGATCTTTAAATCACAAAATTCTTATATGTGTTTGTAACAATTTGTTTGTAAATTTGTTTGTAAATTGTTTGTAAAATACTAATGTATTTTTCGGTTTGTATACAGTTTGTGTCATTCATGTATTGACCTATATACTCATATTAGAAAATGTATGAAAATTGTAAGAGAAAAGTTTTTCTCCAGAAAAAATGGACAATTTTTGAAACCTGACAAAAGTATCATATATATACAATTTTTGAAAGTTTATAGATATAAAGGTTAATAAAAAAAATTACATGACACAACTGTATACAAACCAAAAAATAGTTTAAGCCTTAAACCCTTTTATCAAAGTTATTGTTTTCCAATATAATTGTTGTTTTAGAAGAAATTATAGACACTCTATTTTTAAGATATTGATCACAAGTAGCCAAAGGTTTAACTTTACTCAATAACTAACTAAAGATGAGATACCCAAACTATAAAGGATATTGACCCATTATCGATTTTTACTGACGGATCAAACAGTCAACATAAAAAAAAAACCTTCATTACATAAAACTATGATTAAAGAAACATAAGATCAAGATTTAAACCACTGTCATTCACTTTTATATTGCATTTTTCTTGTTAATAATAGCCTACCATTGTAAGGACGAAGGGCGTCCAGTGGATTTTATAGGTCCTGCTTAATAAGTAAAAAGTAAGCCTTTTATATACGAAAGTTTTGCGTATATAAGAATAAGTTCAATAATACTAACAAACAAATTCAGAAGCACTAAACAAAATCATCGTTTAACTTTCAACTATTATATAATTGGTGCATTAATGATTAATTATACCACCTTGTCAACTTGTATTGATGCGTAAACTACATGTACATTTTTTTAACGGCTTTATAAACATACTAATAATCCGAAAAGCGAAAACAGATAATATAAATTAAGCAAATAACTTTAAACAAAGATGTAGTATCAGAATTCTAAAACCAAGATCCGAAAAGTAATTGAATAACTAGAAGGAAGGGAAAATAAAGCTAACCAAATTTGCCGATTCGTAATTACAACAGTTGATGTTTTGAAAAGAAAACTAACCCTCTATGGGTACCAACTCTTTGGGAAGTTTTTTTTTTCCTTTACCGAATTACCCCACTTGTTTCTCCTCTTTATGTGTTTATTATATATAAATTTATGGAAAAACAAACCTGCTGCTAGCTGCTCTCACAATGATTCAATCACATGATTGAATGTTATTTTTATTTTTTTTAAATTGTGAGGGGGAAGCAGGTAAAATGGCTGCTGCTAGCAGCAGCTATGTTATCCCCATAAATTTATAGGGTAAATTACACTTTTCATCGTTAAACTTGGCCGATTATCACTTTTAATCACTAAACTAAAAAAATAGCAAAAAAAAAAAACCTCGAACTATGCTCTTTTTTTTACAAGTTTCGTCACCGCGACTAACTTCGTTACTTTTCTTTTGTTAAGTTGCCCACGTGAGAAACATGTGGGGGTATTTTCGTCATTCCCGTTCATTCCATGATTAAAAGTGATGATCGGTCCAACTTCAGAGACGAAAAGTGTAATTTATCCTATTTTTATATATATATATATATATATATATATATCTACAAATATGATACCTGCATATATATTTTGTATCTATCATCATCATCATTTTCATTAACATCAACCTCATACCAAATCTTTTAACAACAAAAAAAAATCAACCTAATTCCTCTATACAATTCAAACACAATCACTAAAAAAATATAACAACTTTATATACAAAGCTTTCAACTAAAAATTATTTCATCTAATCAAAACTCAAGAATCTTATCACCAAGAACACATATTCAAACATTTCTTAAAATTATCCAGAACAAACCAAATCTGAAAATCATCTTCAAAATATTTTTATTAAGAAAAACTAAAATAAAAAAGAAGTGACCAACAACACTCATCAACCAAATCCAAACTATAATCAAATATCCAATTAATTATATCAACTATTTGATAACCAATAGAGTAGTAAACTACAAAAAAAAAATGTTTCAAAACTCAATAAATGAATATGTATTTTTACTAATCCGCCAAAATAATATTTAACACTTGAACTCATGTTCTTCATTAAAGATATACTCACCAACCTCCATCTCACTTGAGGCACTTCAACCCAAACAAGATTTCAGCATTTTAATTCGGTAGTTGATTTGGTGATGAATCTTCAAAAATAAATACTAAAGGGGTACCTACGCAATGGGCGGCAGTGATAGTGGTGGTGTGGTGGTGGCGGAGGCGACTGGTGGCGGCGACGGGTGATGGCAGCGACAACTGGCGGCGGCAACGACGAGTAGTGTAGGTTATTGATGTAAAAAGGGGGTAGTGTAGTTATTTAGAAGTTGGGGGATAGATGTTATAAATTATTTCATTAAAGGTATTTTTGGTACATCAATAAAGGAATGAAAATATATATAAGTAAAGTGAGAGGTAAAATAGGTATAAAGGATCATCATTTGAGAAAATGAAGGGGGTCATTTGCTTTATAATATATTATAGATATTATAGATATATGTATATTGGATATATAAATATACACAAAATCTCATTCATCTTTTTCTACCAATCATTTTTTTAGGCCACCACCATCAAGCACCGTACCCATTCAGATCTCCGACAGCCCATATCCATCACCAAGCATCGTACCCGTTTAGTGGTTATAAGTCTTTGAGTTTTGTTTTTTTAACTTTTGGTGGGTTTTGTTTAAATATGACAATTATATCTATTTTAAGTGATTTTGTATTCAGTTGTAATCTTGATTGCAAAGATTTTGATAAGGAAGGAAAATTTTGGAAGGGGAATTTTGGAAGGTGGATGAGGCTAGAAAGGAAATAAGATTTTGGTTTTGTAAGTTTTTATGTATTTTGTTTTTAATTTTCTTTAAAACATGAGTAATAGGGTAAATTACATTTTTCGTCTCTGAAGTTTAGTCGATTATCGCTTTTAATCATGGAATCAATGGGAAGGACGAAAATACTTCCACGTGTTTCTCACGTGGGCAACTTAACGGAACAAAAGTAACGAAGTTAGTCGCTGTGACAAAAATTGCATAAACAAGCATAGTTCGAGTTTTTTTTTTTTTTTTCTATTTTTTTAGTCTAGTGATTAAAAGTAATAATCGTCCCAAGTTCAGGGACGGAAAGTATAATTTACCCAAATTTATAAAACCTAAAAAACAGGCATTTTATTTGGGTGTATACATACACATAGTGACATAGCGAAATAAAACTATGGCCCCATATTTATTTTTGGGTCGTGTTCTCATGCACAGGTTGAACCTACCAATATCCGGGCCTCACGATACCAAAGTTTTACTATATACAGCATGTTTAACACCATGTAACAAATTTATGATTACATAACCTAATATCATTCCTAATTCTAAGCCTTACAAAAAGATTAATGATTCCTTATTCTAAACTTATACACCAAAGCGTTGGAATATTACAAAGTTTCGTTACCCTATCTAGTATCATAGCTTAACTCCATCTTCATTTTTACATTCACAACCTTCTTCTATTAGCTTCTTAATTACTCCGTTAGTTTAAGGACTACGAATAAAATATACTCCATAATTTAACAAACCTCAGGTTTAAAGTATTAGTGTAGAAACTCGTAACAAAAAGTATTTCCATAGGGTAATTGTTACATAATAGTATAATGTCATAATTAAACATGGTTTGTTCATTTAAGATATTCCATACGCAAGGTATCAAATTGAAATATTCAACGAATGATATCATCAACCGACAATACTTTAAAGCAATGTAAACATGGGTATCGGAAAATAATACAACTCCCTAGATATCAATATTGTATATATTTAATTTGAATTATTTTAAATGTGTAATTTCTAGAGCTTTGGTATCAAATATCAATATCAATATTGTATATATTTAATTTGAATTATTTTAAATGGTAGGTGTTAAAACGTCATTTTCTAAAGATGGTCCTGATCATCACTTCTGACAAAAAAAAAATGTTACGATATGTAAATCCAGGCAAAAGCATCGACATTCGAAACTTGATATATATGGACTTAAATGTAAGACATTTTATATCAGCAATGAACTACTGGGTTATTAACTGAAAATGCAAATGTAGATAAAAATAGTAAAGAAAATAACTTGGTGACCAAAACATTTAATAATATATGATTTAAACCAATTTTTGGGTTTGCAAAAATTATCAACAAAATCGCAACACAAATTTGAAATCGCAACACAAGTTCAAAAATTGCAGCACAAATTCAAAAATCGCAACACATAATCACAAAATCATGAAATCGTAATGTATAACCCAAAATTGCAACTCAAAACCACCATAATCGCAACACATAGCTCAAAATCGCAACATGATTTTCAAGTTCGAGTTGCGATTTCCAAATGTGTTTTAGGTTTGAAATAAAGATGAAAAAGGTCAAGTATGTTTGTTTTAGATAATGTTTGTTTTATAAATGGTATTAAAAATAAGAATTGTAAGACTTAAGATTTTATTTGATATTTAAATGAGAAAAGTAAAATAAATAATTAAATATATGAGAGAGAAATCTCTATATTAAATAAAAAAGACTTTTGATGACATCATTTGTTATCTAAAAAATCTTATGTGGCATTATCATAACCATTTTTTGAAGTTAACCATTTTTTAAGAAAATATTTTGTGATGTCATATTTATATGATCAATTTTTATTTTTTTAAATAAATATTTTATCATTTCAAATAG
>JAOXNX010047949.1:0-12936 GCA_028566075.1 Solidago caesia | reverse complement strand
GATGTTGTATATTAATTTCATTAAGGGTATATTGGATATTCAATAGAATCATGGATAGTGTTAGTTATATTAGTAAGGGTATTTTAGGTATTTCAAAGGTAGAAAATTTAAAAAGGGGGAATGGATAGTTTGTTTTATAAGGGAGTTAAGATAATAAACTAAATTAAAAAAAAAAGATAGAAAGTTAGACATAATAGATTCTCAATTAAGTATCAAATCAACTACTATTTAAGATCCTCCTATAATGGGATATCATAAACTTTATCTTGGGTAGAAAAGTGCAATAAAAACACAATCTAACAAAAGTAGAAAACAAATCAAGTTTTGTGGCCAATTTGACCTTAACCAAGGGAGTATGAAGATGCCAACAGTTAAAATCAGCACTTGATAGTATCACATTTAATTAGAATTGGAAAATGATTAATACGCCTAAAGTTACAATGTGTTGATGCATGTGGATAGAAGGCAATGGATGACTAATTTTGATTTTTTAGACTCATTTATTAGAAGTTAATATCAATAACAATAATTTATGTCCAATTATAACATGTTTTAGGGTCTTCCATTGCCTTCTTTCCAATAGATTACCTATCCACTTATAACTTAACATATTTATCTCGAAGCAAAAATTAAAAGGTGCATATTTGTATTGCTATGATGTTAAAAGGGATACAACTGAACTATAGCACAACACAATAACAAGAAGAATAATGATATCTATTAAAAGATGAGTTATAAAAGAGTTGAAATGTAAACAAAGATGAGTTATAAAAGAGTTGAAATGTAAACAAATATAAGTTATAAAAGAATTTAAATGTAAACAGTCATACTTTTATACTTTTAATATTTTTATGAGAAATGTTAGACTTACAAATAATTTACAAACAAAATTTTACAAATACATCTTTCACCAATCAAATTTAATCATTTTTTTATCTCTCTTCTTTCTCTTTTTTTTTTATTGGTCCCTATTACATGATACATGTGTTTATAAAATTTTGTTTGTAAATTGTAAGTGTAGTTTTTCTTTGCTTTTATACATTTAATAGAAAATAAAATCATATCTATGATTGATTTTACATGTAGCGCGCACAGCAGTAAGGTGATGTTAACGGTTATGTATACTCTCATTTATTAGGGGCCACAAAATGCAAAATTAGTTAATGTGATGAAACAGGACACCAAATACTTTGATTGGATGCATTGTGTTTAGTAACTTTAATGCAATTTTTACGGAGCCACATGTGCAATATCCCAAAAAGCAAAAATGAGTGTCAAACGATTTACATGTTCCACAAATCAACGACAATCATAATTTACTTATTTTAGAAAGGGATTTTTTAACTTACTTTTATTTAAGTATATTAATTTCATTCTTACGTGTATTCTTAAGACATATATAAATTTAAAACATCTCTTTTAAAAATGTCCCGTATAATCTAATTAACTTGATATATTTTATACACGAAATCAATAGCAACCAAAATAAGTCCATGTCTATATTACATTATAAAACATTTACTTTCTTTTTTTTCTTTAAAAAAACTTGATAACCTCAAAATGTCTCTCCTTTTTATTTATTAATTTAAACATTTCCACTTGAAATACTTATAATACATACTTAAAATACCTATAATACCCTTAATGATATTAATTTACAACATCTACTCTTAACTCCTAATATAACTACACTACCTCTTTTACATCAATAACCAACACTACTCGTCGCTGCCACCACCACCTGTCGCCGCCACCACCACTCGTCTCCGCTGCCACTGCCGCCGCATTGCACGGATACTTCTCTAGTACAAAAAGATACATATAAAAAAGTGTCTGGTCTTGCTAATGACAGCCCTATATAAACATGGGCGGTACCAAAGGGGGGCAAGAAGGCCAATGCCCCTTCGAAATTTAAATTTTGCCATGGTTTTTTAAATTTTTTTCATGGTTTTTTACATTTTGCTCCCTTTTAGAATTTTTTTTTTTCTCATTGATTTTTTAATTTTGTCTCATTTTGAATTTTTTTTCTGGTACCGCCCCTGCCTTAAATCGTTTGTGCATTGGTTTGGAAGGGAAAAAAGGTTTTTTTGAATTTTTTCTTTTTTCGTGTTTTAATCAAGTTTTTCTAGTAACTCAATCCGTTACTCACGTAGCTATATGTGTGTATCTATGTTAAATAAACATATGTCTATATAGTGAAATGTATAAACAAGAAATTAAAAAAAAATAAAAAAATTTGAAAACTATGAAATTATGTATTAATTCATATGTAATTAAGTATATTAACATGTAAAACGTGACGGAAGTTCAAACGTGAAACAAAAACTGTTGAAAACAGCAAATTACCTTTTATAATTCGTATAAAAATGGATTTATTGATCATATATATGTGATTAGCACGAACTGTTTACAATTAAACATATAAAGTAATATATATTGTGTTTTAGCCGGTTTTTAGTGGTTATCTTTGTCTCATTTAAACGTTCATTATATATTTACCACATTTGAATTAGCATAATTACATACTAGATGCATGCTCGCGCGATGCAGCGGCAATGATGGTAGCGGCGGTGTGGTGAAGGCGGTGGTGGTTGCGGTGGTGGCGACGGTGGTAGTGTTGTTATTAATGTAAAATGGGTAGTGTAGTTATTTTAGAAATTAAAGGGTAAATGTTGTATATTAATTTCATTAAGGGTATATTGGGTATTCAATAGAATCATAGATAGTGTTAGTCATATTAGTAAGGGCATTTTAGGTATTTCAAAGGTAGAAAGTTTAAAAAAGGGGAGGGGTAGTTTGTTTTATAAGGAAGTAAAGATAAATAAACACATATTAATTGTACAGTTTTTACAAATTTGGTTTTCATTTCAACTTAATTAACCCTGTGTAGATATGTTATTAATGTATTTATGTATCTATATCTATATCTATATATAGCATACGATTCCGGCAAGGCCGGGTTGTTCCTATTCCTACCATTCGATCGATGTCGTCATTTTATGTAGAAATTATGGAAACAAAAACCAGCACGCCACCGCCATATATATATATATATATGAGCCAAATTAATACTAATTTCTCGATCGCTAGGGAACTAATTAAAGTATAACTCTTGTATTTTATCTTATAATTATTAATATTAATATTAATATAATCAACAAAAATACCATTCCAATATATTATTGGCACTTGCTCTTTCAATTAGTTGTTATTATAACTATATACAGTCTATACTCTATTTTCACAAAAATACCAAGAAATTATTTCACATAATATTTTTATTAATATATACTCTTTTTCCAGTTAACTGGACACTCAAAATGAAAATCTTCATAATTAAAATTTAGCTTTATGTATTTTAAATAACCTACTGTTTATTATTATTATTAACTACGGAGTACTGTATTATCAACTGAGTAGATAACAATTATTATAATTATCACGTACTATTACTATTACTATTAATAAGTATAATAATTAACTCACGCTCTTTCTAGAGGTTTACCACCGGACGCAGTGCCACCCGAAGCAGTAGAAGACTCGGGTCGATCCTCAGACGAGCTCGAAGAATCTAACCGATTTGAAATCCTGGATACATTACCTACTTCCTCAACACGAGCTTGAGTACTCGCAACAGAACCTACTACCTCAGGTTTAACGTTGTTTGAGCTACCGATCCGATCAAAAACGGGTCGATGATCATAATTACATCCGAAGTCGTTTAAAACGTTATTGCTTCCTCCTCTAACATAAAAAAAACTGTAATCGCCGTTGAATGACCATGTAAGATCGCCACCGACGACTGGATCAACCTTATCCTTATCATCCATAGACTAATTAATTGTGATCCAAAATGAGAAAATATATATTGATTAGGTATAGTTATGAAATGAGATATAATATATAGATAGATAGATAGATCGATAGATAGATAGATATGTATATCTAGGGTTTTAGGTTTAACAAGTGTGTGTAGTGTTTGTTTGTGTGTGATATATAAGCAAGAAGGAAAAAGAGAGAACGCGTGAAATTTTCTTGTATTTGTTATCGGAGATTGATTGGTTTTCCTCTTTAATAGAGTTTTTTAAGTACAGTTTTGTGTATAGTTTTGTGTATGGGTAATGATCTCTACATAAAATATTTTTATCTAACACAAAAATTTATGTATTATATAATTATACAGTACAACCATATGATGCATATATTTTTGTGTATGACAAAAAAGTTTTGTGTATGGATTACCTCCCTTTGTGTATACGAATATGTGTTTTTATTTAAGATTTTGGTAATCATTCGGGTTACAATTAACATGAATAAATACTAGACAGAAGTTCGCGCGATGCGACGACGATGGTGATAGTGGCGGTGTGGTGGTGGCAGCGATGGTAGCGGTTGTGTGGTGGTGTGGGAACGGGTGGTTACGGAAGCGACGGGTGGTGGTGGTGACGAATGGTGGTGATGGTGGCGGCGGCGAGTAGTTTAGGCTATTGATGTAAAAGGGGGTAGTGTAATTATTTTAGAAGTTAAATGGTAGATGTTATAAACAAATTTCATTAAAGATATTATAAGTATTTTAAGTGGAGATGCTTAAGTTAGTGAATAAAGGAGAAGGGTAATTTTGGTAGATCAATTTTTTTTTTATAAAAAAAAAGGTTGATGGTTTATATAGTAGTATAGATAAATATATATTGTATATAAAAATAATCATTTTTTAAAAAATAATGATCAAGGTCATATACAATACTTTTTTACATGTTAATTACATTTAGTCCTTGATTAAGACCAGGCATATATAGTTAACCAAATCCTTGATGTCTCATTAGGGGTATTTATCTAATCCGACAACTTATTTTTCATGTAACAACGTATTTTTTTTTTTTTTATGTCGTATTTAAACATTAATTGTACCCATAAGATTTGTTCTTTTTTAATCATTCTATAGTTTGGAATCGGGAATGGAGTGCAAAATTTTGTTAACTTTTATATGACGTGACAAATTTTAATTTTTAAATACATGATAGTAATATCAGTATTCTTTAAACCGTAGTTGAATAGTTTTTAAAGACTTCAAGTGTAAGTCATTAGAGAACCTATATTTGTTTTACATTACTCTCGCGTCCAAAATATATCATGTACGTACATCGTCGTCGATAAGATATTTCCCATTTAATTACTTGATTACGTGATGGTTAGAAAGTGACAACTTATTAAAATACAATGGTTAAAATAAAATGTTTGCTATTGATTTTTATTTTAATTAATCTAAATTATATTTATGTGTATCTGCCATATTAAACATAGTCATAGGGAATTAGGGACTATATTTAGCACCAAAAAAATGATTACTTTTTATTTACCTTATTCTAATATTGGTATTAAATTTTCAGCAATGATATGTGGCTGAAAGGTGATAGCATCAGCCTCTGTTGACCACCCGTTGATATCTCTTATGTTGGTGCATGTATATAAAGATCGAAATAGTTTGGATATATTAATAGTTTGGAATAATATATTATAATTCTTACTTTTTATTATAAAAATAATGCAATTATATAAACATATAAATGGTTAGATGAAAGGATCATTAGTAATTCTGATGTACGTTGCTTTTTGAATTCTTTTAAAGTTAAAAGAATATATGTACATTTTATTTGAAATGTGAATTCGTTTGAAACTTTATGAAAAAAAAAAAAATGAGGTTATTATAAGTCATGTTGGAGAGTTTTTAGTTAAATGGTGTAGTTTTATTAGTGGGATTTTTTTTTGTCTAAAGCCTAAAAGTATAATATTTTTAAATAAATTAACTAAAAAGTGAGATTTTTCTCTAGCACTAGTAAGTGAGCTATTAATTAGTCAATAGAAAGTTTTTATCCAAATTCCTTTTTATATTATCAAATTAATGACTAGAAAGTGCTCCTATTTTAATAGAAATCTTTTCTTATTAAGATATAAAATTTTGATTGAGAATGGGAGATAATTACTCTATCAGTGTCATAATAATCTTGTTTGTTTTAAGATAGTTTCAATTAATAAAACTTTTAGGTGATAAAATAAAAGTTTTGTCTTTGTATTTAATAACAATTAACTTTTTTTTAAAGTTTGATTTTGGGTCTGGACCGACTAAGGACCCAACTAGAAAATTCAAGGGGAAAAACCTGAATTTGTCACTCCAAGGAGTCGAATCCAATACCATCTTGGGTAAAAACCAAGAAAGCATACAATCTCTACGCATTTTTGTCAGTTGATCTGTGCCTCATTAGCCAACAATTAACTTGATAAATAAAATTAATGGTAATAGTTAAGGATAGAGTAAATTAATGACTAAGTAATAAATGCATTTATACATATAGAGGGATACCCGCGCAATGCCGCCGCGGCCGCGGCGATATGGTGGTAGTGGTGGAGGCGACGCCAAGTAGTGTAAGTAATTGATATAAATGTAATTGATATAAAGGGTGGTAATGTAAATATTTTAGAAGATAAAAAATATATGGTGTAAATATATAAGAAATGTAATATGGATCTTTAAAAATCTTAATTTTAAGACATTATATACATAAAAACTCTAAAAAACCTTTATAAGTAGTTATAGATAGTGAACAATTATTTTAAGATAAATAATATATTAAGATTAATAATAAAATGGAACATATGTAGTAGTATTAAATGTAATGTTATCAAATTAAAATAAATTTTTTGCTTAATTGCTTTTAATGAAAAGTTTGGCGAGGAAGAAACGGGTAAATGATGATATTAAAAAACGGGGGTCAACATGTAAATAGTACGTAGAAGAAAGGATCGGAGTGAAGTGGAAGTATTCGTTAGTTTGTAGCCACGCGCCTAAACTTTGAGTCTGATTACTCGTGATAGATATAGGACACAAACCGTGAAATTAAATCAAATCTAACTTGTTAAAGAATAAATAAATAACAAAAATAAAATAAAAATTCAAATCTAACTCGAATTAAATAATACTGTTGGTTAGTTTTTTTTTTGACATAATACCGAGATTCCGAGAATGGATTGAAATTAATGGTTTGAAGCAGTGACGGATCCAAGAATTTTTTTTTATCTGGTTCATTATCTTAAAATGTGTTCATTTCTTGTTATGGTTCAACAATAATTATACTAATGTTCACTCCAAAACTAGTGGTTCGTTAAAAAATCTCTATTATACATACCACTACGGTTCGGAAGTTACCTAGTTCGCTTGAACCGATAACCATGGCTATAGATCCGTCCATGTGTGTGAGATGATAGATCGGAATTTTTTATGCTGCAAAGCCCTTATGAATGTAGAAGCCATCTATGGAAGGATTTTGCAAAACAAATGGGAATGATGAAAATATATTTTGGGGTATATAGATATAGATTTAGAAAAGAGAGAATGGGAGAGAAGAGCTTGGAAGTTTTGTTAGATATTTTATGTTAACTGACATAAGAACAGAATATACTACAAAATGTTGTACTTGTACTTGGTGCCTTAAAGGTAATAAAATGAGTAAGGTTGTACCTTATGCATGATGAGTTGTAGAAATCAAATTAGTTTTTAGTATATTACATCTATTTTTATTTTTTTTTATATTTATACAAGATTTTTGTTTTTAATTTCATACAACATATTTTAAATTACTCTAAGATATATAAAAAGAATAGAAGAATATAACCTTGAAGTTGAAATTACTATCTAACTTTTTAACCATGTCTTAACACATCGATTAAGAAAATCGACATAAAACCCATTATCAAAAACTTACAACCCAACTATAACGCACCGCCTAAAGTTCATATCTTCATATAATCGAACAAAAAAAAGGATAAGTACCCTAGAATGTAACTAACTATGGCCGAAGGTCTATAGTAAGAACCAACTACGATTTTGTGTATTGTATGGTGGTAACTTGTTAAAATGTCTAAATTATGCATGCAACCGGATGTATGCTTATGTATGTGGAGCCGGTTGCATTCCACATACACACTCCACGTCGATGCCACAAGGTCTCACGTTGCCACACTTGATAACATGGTTATATAACCCTAATCCCCCCCCCCCCTCATTATTTCTCTTTCCCCCCTTTTTCTTTTTCCCGCTAACTCCCCCTCCTTCCTTTCCTGCTCTCTAACTACATGGATTCTTCAAGTTCGTCTTCTTCATCTACAAATCGAGCAAATCTTTACTGTTATTGTTACTGTGGAGAAAAGATGTACATTCTCACATCATGGACTACCAAAAACCCAGGGAGGAAATCTGTTTGATGCCCCAATGTAAGTTTTCAATTCGATTAGGGTTCTTCAAATATAATTATTTTGATACTATAATTATGGGTTTATCATCAGGTTAAAAGCCGTTTTTGTACCACTTTCAATTTTATCGATGAAGAGCTTCCAAATCAATACTACAAGGACCTGCTTTTGGACTTACTCTCACAAGCAAAGAAATATGGAATGGGGGAAGAATAAGATGATTCAAAGGTGAAATTGTTGAAAGCCTTAGAAGAATTGACTTTTGCAAAGTCAAAACTCAAATTTTTTGACAAAGTGTTTTTTTTTTTTTTTTTTGGGTAGTTTCAATGTTATGCATTGTCATAACTTTGGTGATGATGAACTAAGAACAAGTTGTAATCGTATTAGTGGTAGTATTAGTAGTTTAATGGTAGTAGTGGACAAGTATTTTATGTTTATGTCAAGTTGTTGTGTTGGCTGTAATGGTTGTATTAGTTGTAATGAAACTAATGTGTTTTGACCATTGTTGTTCATGCATTATATACTCATTAACCAACATAAGATACACAAGATGCAAAAGATTAGTCAACTTCTTAACTTCATATATACTCCTTAGGTTATTCTACATGATCATCATCTGCTACTGACTCAACCTGTTCTACACTTTCCTTAGGTTCTTCTACTTCTACATGATCCACATTTTGATCATTGTTAATATGTTCATCTAAGGCTTCATTAATCAAGTGGTTCACAAAAACATTCATTGCACCATATGTGTCAGCCACATCATAGAATACATCCATGTCATCTTCATTACTTAACTTCATTATGCTACTAAAGTCATATGGGTTTAACAGATAATACACACCTCTTATGAGACTACCTGTTTCTGCCTCAAGGAAACCTTCCAACTCTTGCAAAGAGGTTTCTGGAAGAACCGTTTCAACAACTTCACCACCTCCATAACGAAGGGGTAGAAACAAGAAAGCACCATCATGGTGCACGATTAGTTTGTATCCACTAGGCTCATTCATTTCTACAATATAAAACAAAAACAACATGAATAATATAGCTTCTAACACTATATAACATAGATTTTGGGTAAAAAAAGAAAGTTTAAGTTTTTTTATTAAAAAAATCAAATGTTAGGGTTTTCTCCTAATTAAATCAGCTTAAAAAAGATTATTTCTTGAAATCAGCTACAAACAAGGATAATGTGTATAAATAAAACGATAACAACATGATTAAACTAAAATCAAACACTAAAGTACATGGAATTGCGATAAAATAAAAAAATAGTTTGAAACTTCAAAAAGTTTCAAAATTAGGGTTTCCCCCCTTTTCAAATGAGCTACAAAACAACGATTACTTTCAGAAATATGAAGGACATACCTTGATATAGCAGTGGAAGTGTTAGATGCACATCAGAAATATGAAGGACATACCTTGATATAGCAGTGGAAGTGTTAGATGCACATCGATCGAACTAGAATCCCAGATTTTGGATTATGTATGTGTGAGTAAATGAGAGTTTTCTTGTTGTGTGTGTGAGTGTGTGTGAAAAAGGAAAAAACTGATCAACTCCCCCTTTCAATAGGTGATATGTTTTTGGTCTTATCTGCCGTGTCAACAAGTTCACGTAAGAAATAAATAAATGAAATATAAATTGTTTACCGGCTAATGATGGAGCCGGTAATCGGGTACATTTTTTTGGATATTTTAACGAGTTACCACTATACAATACACAAAATCGTAGCCGGTTTCTACTATAGACATTCGACCATAGTTAAACAAAAAAACACCAAGGTGCTCATTTACAACTTCAACAAAACTCCAAGGTCTTAAATATAAACAAAACCATAGTCAAAAAAAGGGATAAGAAACAAGATAATATATTTCGCCATTGGTGTCCTTCAAATCTCTCTGTATAAACAAAAAAACACTAATTATATCTATAAATAAAAAATAAAAAATGGCTGGGGTTACAACCAGCAGCTGTACCATCCCTCCTTTCAAACAACCCATTTCTTCTTCTTCTTTCCAATCAAAAATCTTTCATTTTCAACTTAACTTTCCAACTTCCTCAACCACCGCCCAGAGCTGCCGTATCACTTGCCGGTACGGCGGCGGCGGCGGCGGAAGTTATAACCGTCAAAGTGATAATAGACGGCCCAAACAAGATGATGATCCAGCCCTTGATATTTCCAGTATCAGGTATCTTGTTTTTCCTGCAAGGTCCCAGCAAAATATATATTTTTTTATAATAATTTTAGTCAAACCCCATGTTAGTATTACTGCTTTTAAGGCCTAAAAATATGATGGTCATGTGCGGTCGCACTTCTTGAACACCCTCAAAGATTAAATATTTGCTTGTGGTAAATTTGATGCCATGTGGGGGCACATTTTTCGCACATTATCAAAGACTGAACACTTATTTGCCTTTTAGCGGTTTTTGAGGTGACCCATCAATTAGGAAGTCGTTGGATTTAGTCATGTGGTGGACTAATTGTAAATATGTGTGGAAGTGTGTGATACTTGCAGTTCTAAAATGATCAAAATACTCAATGTTATACTTAGGCTGGTAAACATTTAAGGCCGAATGCCCGAATTAGTTTGCAGTTTTTGTTGTTTGTTATAATTATAAAAAAAAATTTGTTGGTTGAAAACAGGTCAAGTACTGTGAGGCTTATTGATGAGGAACAAAACATGGTGAGTGTTTCTGCATTGTTGTTTAATGATATGTATGTTTGTTTTGTTTATATGTTCGGACTGATTGGATTGTTTATACTAGGTTGGTATAGTGTCTAAAACTGCTGCTGTTCAGATGGCAGAAGATGCCGAACTTGACCTGGTATGTGTATAATAGTATGTTAATGCGCATGATTTGATTGCATGGAAATTATTTATTATCCCCTCTTGAAGTAAACCTTCAATTTTACTATGATGTTATTTCATATTTGGGCTCATCTTCTTGCTTTGTGAACACGGTTACCAATATTCTTTCATATTTGCATTCAGTTCAATAATGTGTTTTAAGTTTATTCCAAATGGCGTTTAGTTGAATGACGTATAACGAGATTAATCATGATATTTAAAAACTTCAACAAATTTCAAAATGTATATACAATTATTTCAATTTGAGTACTCCCCGCCTAGACTAATTACTCACTACAAGGTCCTAGACTGCTCGAGTACCGCCTAGCGAGTTTTACAACCTTGCCTAGCATGTTCTAATTCTGCAATCGCAAATTTTGTTAAAAGTAAATGCAAAAATTAACAAACCAACAATTTAAAAATTCCACACACAGGCGATTCCATAAACCACCACCAAGGTGGCTTAGTGGTACTTCTCCTGATGTCCTCACAAGAGGTCTTAGGTGCGAACCTCCCTAGGTAAACATCTTGGAGGTGGCCAGGGAAAGGGTTCGGAAACGGTTAGTCTTGCTCTACCCGGGTAACCTTCAAAGGGAAAACTTCAATCGTTTATCTGTTTCATACTCATCTATCCATATTCATGCAAAAAGGATTCCCTCACTTTAATCTATTTGACTATTTCCCAAAATCTTACGCTTGAGTCTCCACTTTCAAGATTGTATAAATCGCAGACTTGTTAATATTTATCTATAGATGAATTCTAATTAACACCATGCTGTTTTGTGAGAAATTATGAACCTAAAAGTAAGTTAGTATGTAAAGTTTTTTATGCTTCGTGTTCTAGAAATAAGGTGAATCTGGCCGTGTAAGCTCATTTTTCATTATACTTGTTGACAAGTTCATGTGACATGATTATTATGAATGACATATAATTATCATCCAACCAGTTCTAACATCCAAATAGTCTTCTTGAGTTCTTGACTATCAACAGCCTTACCCTTGGAATAGAATAATCATGTGTCGATTGCTTATACCACACGCAGGGTAGGGTAGCTAGGGCTATTTATTAGGAAAATTAAAATATATATATAAACTTTGTTAGTCTTCCCATTAACTTTCCCATATAGAATGTAGATGTCATAGGTTCAAATTCCTCCACTCGATTGTAAACGGGTAAACAAGTGAGGTTTTCCCTATTTAGGTTACCCTGGGATGGAGAATTCTTTTTGACTAAGATGTAAGCGGCCTAACCCGGTTATCCCCATGGCTGTTTCCTAACCTTACCTGGCCACCTAAGATGTTACCTGATGAAATTTGAACCCGAGACCTCTTGTGGGAACATTAGGTCTCCCGACCACTAGACCACCTTGGTGGTGGTTTCCTCCACTCCGTTGTCTTCTCTCTTAAAAACAAAATCCTATTTATTTCATGAGTCTAGTTTTGTTGCGTAATAATGGTGATATTGAGTTAACCGAGTATTGATTTGGTATTATGTTTGTCTTGTAGAGTGTTTTATTTGGATTTGTATGTCAAAACAGTAACATATATTATTAAATTATGTAGTGTCTTTGAGTTGGTCATCCATCCAGAGTTCATAATAAGTTTGCTTATCAATTTGCGTAAAAGAAAAAGCTTTCTATTTTGAGCTGGTAAACGTTCTCTTCTTCCTTTATAGAAGTACCTTGTTTTGTAGGTTATATTGTCTCCAGAGGCAGATCCGCCCGTTGTCAAGCTGATGGATTACAAGTAAGTGGCATCTCTCTTGTGTGTCGGCATGTTTATGATCTATTCTTATTTGGTATATGCGTTTATTTGATCATCTTAAATGAGAAAATAGTC
>JAOXNX010047894.1:0-12943 GCA_028566075.1 Solidago caesia | reverse complement strand
ATGATGCACAATGATTTTTAGTTAAGAAAATAGGATTGTTTTATTTGTTTTACTTTAATACTTGTTTTATTTTAACCAGAACCTATATATATAATGTAACTTTGGTTTGTGAGTATGAAGTATTGTAGCTAAATATATAAGTCTGGCAGCGTAACGTACAAGTCTCTAATGCAGGCTTTTTCCTTCCCCACACTGTATCACCCGACACTGTAGCACTGTAGCGTCAATACTATAGCGCCCCGACACTGTAGCTGTTTTTTTTTTTGGCAATATTTTTTTCTTTATTTTTGTAATGTTTTTTTGCTTTTTTATTTTTTTCTTTTCACCATTTTTTTATTTCTTTTTTATAATTTTAACTTTTAAAATTTATCATTTAGGTGGAATAACATGTTTTTTTTGCATCCTAATTTTTTTCTTTTCACTATTTTTTCTTTTTTCTTTTTGTAATTTTAGCTTTTAAAATTTATCTTTTAGATGAAATAATAATTTTTAACGAAGTCTATTTAAAATGTGTTAAACCCGCAACGAAGTGCGGGTGGTAATATTACTTGTATATATATATATATATATATATTATATAATATAAGAATAAATGGAATTAGGATATGATCACTAAGAAAGAAGTACCATACAAGCGATGTAAAATGGATGGAAGTATGGAACCATAAATTGGACCTCCGCCAAATCAAAACCGCCGCCCTAAATGGATAGAAAATAAGAAAAAAGGTTTTTGTGTTTGTGAGAAGATATAGAAAGAGAATTGTATAAAATTTACGTAACTTTTTAATAAATTCTAGCAGTTTTTTTCTCCTTTTAATTAGCAATTTAATTAATATGACTATACTATCCCTGGTCCCTTTATTTTATATTAATAGTCATTTACTTAATTACTATAATGCCATTAATCATTTAAACCATTGATCAAATAATTTAAAGGTCAAGATTAATTTTCAAATGTTCCTAATCTTTTAGGGTTTCTAAAATAACTTTTCACTATATATATATATATATATATATATTTTCTCGCAATATTTATTTTGCAAAAAAATCATAAGACCATTCGTAACCGTTCACCCCTTTCACCTACACTTTTTCTTGCCACGTCAACTTCACCTTCTTATCCCTTTCACCTTCTCTTTTTACCCTTAACACTTCACCTTTAAATTTAATACCTCATTATACCCCACAATATCCAACTATACCCAATCAAAACCAAACAAATAATATGAACAAAAGATATAGACATCGCTCCTCCCTTTTCATCCTAGGTGATATCCTTCACCTATCCCCTTTCACCTATCCTCTTCACCCCTTATTTCACCTACCTTTAACCATCCACCTTCTCATCACCTCTCTTCACCTATTCATTTCACCTTCCTTTTACAAATGGTCTTATGATGAAGATTGTTTAAACTATCATGAGCAAGGCTTCAAAGATAAGCCTACAAGAAGGCATCTTTCGTCATGTGGCAGTGGGCTTCAAACAAGAGACGCCCCTTGGAGTGAGGTGATGGATAATGATATGCTAGTAACTTGATATGGTCAAGTATGAGAAAATGGTATTTTGATCATTGTGGTGTAACCACATTTTTATATGTGTTAAATGGAATGATAATTTTAAATGATAAGCAACTCAATAACAATGTATGTTGAAATGGGTTTAAGGGAAACTAGTGATTTGTGGCTAGATGGCCTTGATTGTGAAAGATGACCTTATATATTTATGTTGTGATTATTGCTAGGTTGAAATCAATATTTTTATTGTGTTCTTGCGGTCATCTTTGATTTGATTGTCGCATTGGAGGTGAGTATTCTTGCATACATGTATATATGTTGGGTCAATTACAAGTACGGGTGCAACCTAAGGCTTGTAATTGATTTGACCTAGGCCAAGGTGTGGCCATTGTTGTTGAATTATGCGTATGTACAACGTAGTGATTATTGTAATATGGATCCATATGTGTGTGAAAAACATAGAAGGTGAGCATGCAAGAGATGATATGACGGTATCATAGGCTACATGCAAAAGTCCTAGAACGCGTGTCCTCCAATGTATGTATATATGTATGCAATTATATTCGCTAAGCTTTGGCTTATGTTTTTAGTTGTTTCTCTTTTATATGTGTTTCCGAAAGTAGAAATCAAGGTAGCAATTGAATTGAAGTGCTAGTAGATTTGGAAGGTATTTTGACCATTGCGGAGAATGGTATTTTGGCGGTTAGATGTAATGAACCTTTTGTCCTTGGCTCTCAGTATAGACTTGGTCTTTTGGTTGTAATGTTGTAAATTTGCTAATCTTGGAGTCAAATGTCTTGAAATCTTGTGCCTTGTGATTAAACTTGGCACTTGGTCCTTTTGGGTAATTGACGGGTAAATGACCCATTAGTTATGTAAGTATTATCTTGAAACTTTGTATTTATGGAATGTCATTATATGGTATAAATTACCTTTCTTCATGTTGGGAATTGATTGGATTTTGATAGTGTTAAAATGAATTGATTTGGCAAGGTTTTGAGTCAAGTGTCAAAAACTGAGTCTGGTTGGCATGTCAACAGATGTTCGCGCCACGAGTGAGTACTATCGCGTCGCAAGAAGTGTATATTTTTCAAGTGATCTGGATCAGTGAGTTTATCGCGTCGCGAGTCTTTCTCTTCGTGTCGCGAGGCTTCTTTTCGTTGTGGGTCGTGTCGAGAGGTTTAATGGTCACGTCGCGAGTCTTTGGTCTTTTGGTTCGCGTCGCGAGTCAAGTTGGTCGCGCCGCGACTATGTTGTCTGTTTAAAATAATAATAATAATTTTGGTCAAGTCGTTTCAACAATACAACCGAACCCACAACCTAGAAAACCAATAAATGGGTATTAATACAAAAAAAATATTATCAATACCCGTAATAAAATGGTTATAGTATTAAACAACTCCATTGAAGTGCTTGTAATTGACTTTGTAGACATGTTCCCAATTTATGCATACAACCGAACTCTTTTACTATAAAAAATTCATAAAAACCCACTTGTCAAATATAAACTCACAAAGTTATAACACATCTATATATAATAATTGAGTTATATAGATACAATTATCAACAAATAAAACATAGAGAAAAAGTTTGTAATTCATGAAAACCCACAATATGGTTCCAAAGAAAACGAAGATCAAGTTTTCGCATAATTAGAATACTATAACAATAATAACCAATCTAACAATAATAATAACCAAGAAAAAAGATTAGAAAGAGCTTACCAGTAATATCTTCTACCAATAGATGTAAAAAAAATAAGTGATTATATTAGATATTGTATATATATATAGGTATTGGAAATCATTCGAAGATCAAAATAAGGAAATTGTAGGGGACAAAGAGTTGGATTCGTAGAAGATCTAAGAATAATATATTTGATAGAAAAGATTGGAACCGAAACTTAAACAACTTGTAGCTAAAAACTTTGAAGCAAAACTAATATTGTATAACGCTTTACCTGGAAAAGAATATAAAAGAGTTTTTATGTGTAAAAGTGCAAAAGAAGCTTGGGATACATTTATAGTCACTCACCAAGGAAATGCTTAAGTAATTGAAAATAAGATAGAATTACTAGTTGCACAATATGAACAATTCACCATTAATGATAATGAAAAAATAGATGTAGGATATTCACGGTTTAATACTATTTGCACGAGTTTGAAAGCTTTAGGTACAACATACACAAGCAAGCAATATGTGCGAAAGTTCAAATCAATTGCTCTAAAGGTAAGCATTAGAAAACATTAGAAAACAATTGCTCTAAAGGCAAGCATTAGAAAACATTAGAAAACAATTGCTCTAAATTAGCAAGCTAAAGAAAGAGAAGTTCAAATCAATTGCTCTAAAGGCAAGCATTAGAAAACAACATTGTGTGCATTTTAGTTGCATTTTAGGCCCATTGTTTTGATAATACACTCACTCACACACAAGAGAAGTGAATACTTGAGATATTGCAAATTAATTGTAACTATCCTTAATTCACAACTCAAGAACAATAGTCGAAAGTTGTCTCAATTAGGTGGCACGTAAGAATGAATAAATAGAGTCGAGACAATTACTAGACGACAATCATGTTCATATAGGAACATACACCCTTATTGATTATGTCTATCGAGAATAATGCTAATTGTATTTCAACATAGGTAATGGCCACTCAAGGAAACTTTCCTTTAGCTAGCGCCGAAGTGAAGAAAAACCAAGCTAAGAACTTGAAAAGACTCTTGATACGGGTCGTATGTGATGGTAGCAAAGTAGAATTGAACAAATTTAGCAATGAAATTATTGATCCATTTAGGGAAATGGGTTGGGATACGTTTCTACGTCTTGATGATCCCGTGTGTCCCTATCGAGTACGGGAGTTTTACTCGATGTACTCATACAACCCACAAAATAATAAACTACTTTTTGTTCTCAATAACCGAGTCATTGAATTATCTCTTGCCCAATTCGGGCAATATCTTGGTTTTTGTTCGAGTATCGGCATTAAATCCATCCCCCTCGTGTGTTAATGTTTATGAAGCCAAGAGGCTTTTATGTAAAACTCCTAGTGATGTCTCAAACCAAGTCCGTGCAAATCACCTCAAACTCCCTCATGACATAAGGTACAAAATCTTAGATTGGAACGTCTATTGCCGGGAGGGAAACCATAACGTTGTACCAACAAGTATCTTTGCTTTTCTCTATTGTCTTGAAACGAGATCTCCAATCAATGTTGTATCATTCATCGCCCAAAGAATGAATGGTGTATTGACCGATTCCCATCGGGGTCTCCCCTATGGAATGCTTTTGAATTCCCTCTTTTCCTACTACACTCTTCCCTACAAAGCTTTGCGTCATACACAACATAAACCGCTAGGAGGTGAAACTTTCACTCGAATGGGCATTAGAGATGAATGAGGAAAACGTCCTAGGGTTGAAGAAGAGAAGGACGGTGATATTGCTCAAATTGAGAACTATCAAGGAAGTGATGATGAGGAAAGAGTGATGGGTGATGTCGATACAAGTGGTAGTATGTAACACCCCAACTAGGCGGAATAATGGGATGCCACTAAATGTACAGCTCGACGTGGAATTACATAGAAATAACTACATGAAACAAGATTTTCATTGAAAACCAACATAAATATTTGACTACAACCAGAATGTCATGACCATTACAATGCAATTCTAGTATGTGATTACAGACATTCTACCCCACAGGAAGGGTGCAAACGAGCATTGTACTCGAGAATTTAAAAGTCAATCAAGGAACGCTATCCTACAAAAAGTTGCTCCGTTCACTTGATTCAAAAATTCCTGCTTCTATGCCACACCATCAACGTCTAGCCTGATCACCTGAAAAGCATACTAAATAAAGTCAACACATGGTTGGTGAGTTCGTAGGTTTAATAAAATGGCTTTAAAATGTCGAAGTGACCTGTCAAAATGTCATGACTATGACTATGTCAAAAGATTGTACAATATACATAAGAGCCAGAGTTACATACCAATGTCTCGCAATCACACATAAGCAAACAACACACAAAAGACACATATCAAACAATAACAGCATAATGTCACACGGCCGGGATAGATACTAAGTCACGAAGCAAAGTATCGAATGACTATTCCCGTCAGGCCACTTGGTACCAAGAATGTCATGTCGTCATACAATGTCGCCACAAATGACTTGTCGTCAATAATGTCATGTCGTCATAAATGTCATGTCACCAAGTAACTCTATCAATAGCTCATTAACAATATGTATATGTGATTGTATATTATTTAATAGAAAACAGTAAATCTGTTAGAAAAGTTTGTATGCTTTCCACCCCAAAACACTTATAAAGCAGGGGCTACGAAACTCACCTGAAAACGTTTGAACGATGACGACAATTAACACAACAACACAATCGATCAACAATCACCTATCAAAACACATCACATTAGCATCAAATGTCCTACAAATATGTCTAAGTCTCAAAATGTCTAAACCTATTAGAATTGCCTTTAAAACACGACTCGAACTTGATTGGAACGAACGACGGACACCCAAAACACTTGGAAAGTCAAATTCAAAGTCAAATTTAAAGTCAAATGCGCACTTGACAAATCTTTTGATTTAAAACGTTTCGTTATTGCTAAAAATCGTAACATACCGATAGGACGAGACTTAGGAAACATTAGGAAATGATTTACGCTCGAAAACGACTCGATTTGATACCCGAAAAATTCAAGTGCGTGGACACACACAAGGGTAACCTCGCGTGATCTTAGAGCTGGACGATCTCAATGTTTCTTCCTCACACACACTTAACATTTGTGACTTAAAATAAATTGATATTAGTTTAATAACTGAAATGGAACGTGAATGTTACAGCTAGGGACACGTTGATTCCACTTTTACATACAACTAATACAATTTTTGATGACAAACGCTTAAATGAGTGCCACCTCCTTAACTGCGCACGAGGTTGGGGATTTTTAATTCGTTTTTTTTATATAGAACGCATTACATCGTTTCATAATTGTTTAAAACTAAAGTATAACAATGATATCATGGTTGGAGGACACGTTTGATTGAATTTTTATAAACAACCAATCCATTTTCGATGGCAAAATTCAAGTTTGTCCCATATATTCCAAGTGCGTGCGAGCCTGACATTTATAATACGATTTTGTCTCAAAACTCACTTAAACAACTCGTTTTGCCATTAGAAATCGACCCTAGTTATAGATAAACATGTTTCCTAAGGTTTTGGTACGAAAACGACTCGAAACACTTCCAATCTTAGCTTTAAATTTTGGTTTTTTTTTATAAAAACGGGTTTGAAAGTTTTTGAGAAATTTTTAAGATGATTAAAGGCATTCCTAATGGTTTAATTGATTCATAAACATGAAATGCTTACCAATTTGTTACAAAAACAAGTTTTGATTCAAGAATCTTAGAGAGAGAAGTAGAGAGAAGCTAGAGAGAGAGTGGTAATATGCAAATGAAATGAAAAATGAAAGATCACTAGCATTTTGACCCCCAAAGACATGGGTTGACCAGGTTTGACCCCTGGTTGACCCGCATTGACCGGACGATTACGAAAGACTCTACGTTCGAACGACTTTTTAAATGACATATTTGAATGTAACTTTTAAATACTTGTTTGCTAAAATATGTCCCATACGGAACACTTTGGTAAGACATATCTGCAAACAGCAAGCAAGGTAAAAAAAAACAACCATATGGCAAATAGATATGAATTTGAAACATACCATCGAACTCCTCTTCTCCCTCAGCGAGCCTACGTGCTATACCAGCTTTAAACAAAATACCCTCTGGATAGGGCCACACAACAATACCTTCTTCAACCAACAACTTATACATCCTTCCCAGGGTAGCAGGAAGAGCATCAGGAAGGGAATAAGTAAAGGCACCTTTCTTTCGAACCTTCAAACGACTAGGATCATACAAACCCTCAAAACCATCAGGTATCAAACTCACATCCATGAAAACAAACTCATCTTTCCAATCACGAATGTCTAAACCTTCTTTCATAAAGCAGTCTATCTTAGGCCTATTCGCTACAGTTATCCAATCACCAGCATGGCACATATTGCAAACACTCCTAAACAAATCTACATCTGGAACTACACCATAAGCTCGACACACGACCTCAAAAGCAATTATTCGAGCACAACCCAGCGGATGCATCATAGATATATGGCATTTGTAGTGTTTCAACACATTCAGAAAAAAATTGGGAAACGGATACCTAACACCCCCTTCGCTAAGCATCCTACAGTAAATACTTACATAACCATTTGGAGGGGTCAACACAGTCTGGTCAGGGGTTGGCATAAGAAAGGATCGACGATGTTCAGGAAAGTAATCGTTTACAAAACCTTCTACATATCTAGCGGATATATTGGCATGAGTAATCGTGTACCTTTTTATCACGAAAACGTTCCTTCACTATTCCGATGAACAAATTGGTACATCAGTTGAGACGATAAAGAAGATGGAAAGAGAGATTTTTTTTATCGGAATATTTTTGCAATGACAGTTGTGGAGCCGATATGGGTTTTAAATTTTGGGATTCGCACTGAGCAATTAACCACCCCTTTAATACACCATCTAACTCCAAAGTTACAAGATTAGTCCCTCAACTTCAGTTTGTTGATGAAGAACGAGTGGGGTTAAGAGTCTAATAACATGATTTTTGCAACTCATCCCATTAGACTGGGGGCTTGATGATGTACCCACCCAGTCTCCGTATTATGGCATCTCCGCAGCCTACGTCTCTTAATTATCAAGTAAAGGATAAGCACGAAGCCAATATACTCGGGATTACCTTCCATCGTTAGAAGAGATAAACATGGTAACAAATCGTCCAAGAATCCCGGCTAGGGATATCGATCTAAAACCCTACTTGGAGAAAGGGTTACCATCCTCCTATAAAAGGAGGAGCCGGAATACATATCATTCATTCACACATATACGCACATATTGGTGGCGTACAAAGAGCAACACTCTCACCGGCCTGGGAATCGCCAACATATAATCCTCAAACAACACTCACCCTCACAATATAATGCCTTCGTTATATCTAGACGTGGTTTAGCATCTTGTTTAGCAAACAAGTATTTAAGGGCTGAATGATCTGTAAAGACTACTGTTTTAGATAAAACGAGGTATGTACGAAATTTATCGAAAGCAAAAACAACTGCTAGGAGTTCTTTTTCAGTTGTTGTATAATTTTGTTGCGCTCCATTGAGTGTTCTACTTGCATAATGAATTGGTCGAAGATGTTTTTCGTCTCGTTGTCCTAATACAGCGCCTAAAGCAAAATCACTGGCGTCACACATTAATTCAAAAGGTAATGTCCAATCTGGTGCAACCATGATAGGAGCATTTGTCAGTTTATCTTTAAGAATCTCAAAAGCTTTAATACAATCTGAGTTGAAATCATAGGGTTGGTCTTTTTCTAGAAGTTTAGTCATAGGAAATGCAATTTTTGAAAAATCTTTTATAAATCTACGATAAAATCCAGCATGTCCTAAAAAACTTCTAATGGCTTTAACATTGGTAGGATGTGGTAATTTAGCAATGACATCAATCTTTGCTTTGTCAACCTCAAGACCTACACTTGACCTTTATGTCCTAACACAATTCCTTCACGTACCATAAAATGACATTTTTCCCAATTAAGAACTAAATTAGCTTTTTCACATCTTTCAAGCATTTTATCCAAGTTAGACAAACAAATTTCAAATGAATCTCCAAAAACGGAGAAATCATCCATAAAAACCTCCATGGAAGTTTCTATCATGTCCTGAAAAATAGCAATCATGCATCTCTGGAATGTTCCAGGTGCATTTTAAAGTCCAAAAGGCATTCTTCTATAAGCATAAGTTCCAAAGGGATATGTAAAAGTGGTCTTTTCTTGGTCAGATGGATCGACAGGGATTTGGAAATATCCTGAAAATCCATCTAGAAAACAAAAGTACTTATTTCCAGCTAATATTTCAAGCATTTGGTCAATAAATGGTAGTGGAAAATGGTCTTTTCTGGTGGCATCATTTAATTTTCTGTAATCAATACAAACTCGCCAACCAGTAACAGTTCGTGTGGGTACTATTTCATTATGCTCATTTGTAATCACAGTCATCCCACCCTTTTTTTGGTACACAATGGATAGGGCTTACCCAAGGGCTATCGGAGATAGGGTAAATAATTCCAGCGTCAAGTAACTTAATTATCTCCTTCTTGACTACATCTTTCATATTCGGGTTTAGCCGTCTTTGTCTTTGAACAACAGGTTTTACATCATCAAGAAAATTGATTTTGTGTTTGCAAAATGACGGGCTAATTCCGGGTATGTCAGATATACGCCAAGCAAAAGCTCCTTTGTGGTTTTTCAAAACATTTAACAGTTTTGTTTTCTCATTTTCAGAAAGTAAAGAAGAAATAACAACAGGTAAGAGAGACTCCCCTTGTAAAAATGCATATTCCAAGTTACTTGGAAGTGGTTTGAGTTCTAAATATGTGGGTGGCTCTTCCAGTGATGTTTTAATTCTCAGTTGATCTTCTTCCTTTATTTCTTCAAATGATTCATCCCCTGGTGGATTCTCATCTAAGCTCATTTCCATTATCTCTTTAACTTCTTTTGAGGTGTATTCTCCATCTTCATCTCCAAATGTTCCTCCAATATTGTCGACTATGTCCAACAGTTCCTGCATACAATCATTCACATTTTCATCAATCACATCAATTCGAAAACAGTTATCATCAGTTGAATATGAATGTTTCAATGCTTTATCTATAGTAAAGGCCATTCTTTCATTAGCAACTCCTAATGTTAATTCTTTATCTTTCACACGAATGATCGCGTCGGCTGTATATAAAAATGGTCTTCCTAAGATTAAAGGTACCTTACTATCCTCATTCATTTCAAGAATTACAAAATCAACTGGAAAAATGAATTGTCCAACATTTATCATTGTGTTCTCAGCTATGCCTAGCGGATATTGGAAAGAGTGGTCAACTAATTTAATGCTCATTCTAGTAGGTGTGAGTGTTTCTAATGATAATTTATCATACAAAGAATAAGGCATTAAATTTATGCTAGCTCCTATATCTGCTAATGCATCACAAGTCATCATTTTTCCAAATGAACAAGTAATAATGAAACTCCCTGGATCTCCAAGTTTTGGTGGAATCTGATTTTGCATGATTGCCGTGCATTCCTCGATTAGAAATGCTGCTGACATTTCCTCCAACTGGTCTTTGTTTTTCAACATTTCCTTGATAAATTTTGCATAGTTCGGCATTCCTGCAATCACATCAACTAAAGACACATTAACTCGAATTGCTTTGATCATTTCAAGAAACTTACCGTATCTTGCTTCCATCTTTTCTTTTTTCACTCTTTGCGGATACGGAATCTTGGGTTTGTATGCTTTCAACGGTGGTTTTTCGACTGGTTCAGTAGGAATGGTTGGAATCTCTTCTGCTGGTTTTGGTTCCTTTTCAACCTCCTCAGCCACATTTTTAGCATCATCATCATCATCATCATCATCACTATCACTCACTGGCTCTGGAACAAGCTTAGAAGGATCAGTAGGACCTGCATTAGTAATGTTAGTACCAAAAATATTACCGGATCTTGTAGAAATGGCATTGACTTGTTCATTTCTAGCAGGAGGGGGTTGATATCTTTGCCCTTGGTTTTGGTTTGGTGGACCTTGTCCCATCGGCGAGGCTGTAGTTCTTGGGTTTGGTTGGGTACTACTCGGTAGTGTACCCATTGGTTTATTACTAAAGCGTTCTAATTTCCTTTCTATTTCAGTAATGGACACTTGATGGCTGTTTAAACCTTTTTCCATGTTGAGTTGTAATTCATTGATTTTGGTGTCCAGGGTGAGTTGCATGTTGTTCATTTTGGTCAACATCAGATCGGATTGGTTTTTCTGGAAAGTGATGTACTCTTTTAACGAGTTTTCGAGTGATGAAGTGTTGGATTCTGCTTTGATGGGTTGTAACTGTTGTGAATTTGGTGCTTCATCGTGGGGTTTTTGTTGGGTGTTTTGGTAGTTCTGGTTATTCCGAGGGTACCTATTGGAAAAATTACTTGTGCTAGAATTAAAACCGGTATTGAAATTTCCTTGATTGCTATTCCAACCACGTTGGTAGTTCCCTTGATAATTATTTTGTAGGTAATTCGCCTCTTCATGAACTTCATTACACTCTTCAGAATTATGGTTTCCCCCACAATGTCCACAACCGTATTTCATAGAACACAAATCTTTCTCTATGTGATTGAATCGTTCACTGAATAAGTTCACCAGATTATCTATTTTTCTTGCTTCTCCTGAACTTTCTTCTTGGGCTTCTGCATACGCCACTGTCTTCTTGATTGGTTGTATGCCTTTGTTTCTTGACATTCTCATCTTTACCTTGTCCTCCATGACTTGGTAAGCATCTATCGCGCTTTTATACAAAAATAGTCCTCCACCGGCGGCATCAAGTAGAATCTGAGAATTATCATCTAAACCGTTGTAGAATATGATTACAATTTGTTCTTTATCAAGACCATGACCATAACAAATTTTAAGCATTTCTTGTAATCTTATCCAAGCATCGATTAGACTTTCTCTTTCATTTTGTTTAAAACTTTTGATGTCAATTAACAAAGTTTGTTGTAAACCAGGTGAAAAAAAATCTATTTGCAAAACTTTCTTTCATTTCATCCCAAGTGGCGATTGAACTTTCTTCTAAACCATTATACCAAAGTTTTGCATCCCCTGTTAAAGATAACGGAAAAAACCATAACTTAACAGTATTTAACATTTTGGTACAATAAGCATGAGCATAGCATATCATTCTCCAATCCGTTATCGAAAAACGAGCGTCTCACGGCACACTACACACACCTTACTACTCTAATTAACAAGCTTCTTCTGTCAAATAAGTTAACAATTAACCTTAACACTTAAGTTAATAAAACTAACTATACATTATAAATAATATCCACTCAAAAACACTAAAATCAAACACAAATATCTATTGTACTGAAAACAACAAGATAAAAAAAATCAGATAAAAAAAATAAAAATGAAGGTAAATAATAATAAAATAAGAATAACCTCCGCCGTTAAACATAATAGCGCTCTGCAATTGAACAGCAGTGGAAGCATCTCCGGTGGAAATAGCAGGAACATTTTGGTACAATACGCATGAGCATGGCATATCATTCTCCAATCTGTTTTTGAAAAACGAGCGTCTCACGGTACACTAATCACACCTTACTACTCTAATTAACAAGCTTCTGTCGAATAACTTAACAATTAACCTTAACACTTAAGTTAATAAAACTAATTATACATTATAAATAATATCCACTCAAAAACACTAAAATCAAACACAAATATCTATTGTACTGAAAACAACAAGATA
>JAOXNX010047878.1:0-12949 GCA_028566075.1 Solidago caesia | reverse complement strand
CTATGTAGTTGACATGTTATTATATATGCTTTGATATGGTTGTACTGTTATAACTTGCTTTGCAACAGGTTTAGGCTTCAATTGGATATCCATGATGGCAACATGAGCACAGTAGTTGTGTGTTTTGATGAAACCGCTGAAAAATTGGTCAACATGACTGCCAAGTCTCTCTTGGATGAGCAACAATGGGTATGTGTTTCGTGTCAGCCGATTAGTTAGCTTTTCTGCATTTTATTTTAATGTTATCTGTTGGGTTGCCATGTGCAGGATGATTTCCTGATGTGTTAGTACTACCACCTGTTGTGGAAGCCTTAATTGGGACCATGCACCTTTTTGAAATCAAGAGCCATACCTACTATCATTATGGGGGTTATGAAAGTTACAATTATGTGAAGGTTATCTTACTTGGCGAGTCATCTTCAAGTGACTTGCGTCTGGCTAACGAGGAACAATTGGCTCCTGTCAAAACTGGCGAGTCATCCTCAAGTGCCTCCAAGCGGGTTACAGCCGTTCCTACCCCTGCAAAGGCATCTGATCCCAAACGACGAAAGTTGTAAGTTGTGTGTGTACATATATGTGTGTGTTTGTGTAAGTATTTAAAATTCTGAGTGCCTAGATGATGCTGGTGCAAAAGGTAGGACTAGAGGTGGCAAGGGGTCGGTGAAAAGAAGGTATCCTTAGTGTATCAATTTCTTATCTTGGACACCTACGTCACAAGTAGTAATATTGATTAGTTATTCTAACTCCAGAGTTTTCAAAGTCTCTCAGCTGGACCGTATAGAGGACGTGGAAGAACTCCAGGATGATGGACATGCTAGATAGGGATGTTGGTGTTTATAGTCGTGTCAGCCCTGCTGACTGTTTGCTGTCTCCCCTATGGGGTTTTTGGTATTTAAAATCATGGTTATTGGGGTTTTACTATTTTGTGTTCGAATAAGGTTACAATAACTTTTCGTTGTTTGTTATCCCCTTATGGGCTATTATGATTTTGGTTATATATGATAGTGAGGTGAAATGTGAACTGCTTTCAACAATATATTGTTATCTTCTACTTTGTTTTTTAATTGTGTGACATTGTATTCTATGTTTACTTTGCGATATACGTCCCGGTATTCCCTATCTTTGAAAAACTATTCGTAATACATGAAACGTGCTTTGATTACCCATATCGTGCATCGCACGGGATTTCCCCCTAGTAGCCTTTCAAAAAAAAAGAAAAAGAAAAAAATAGATATACCAAAACAAAAAGGTTAGGCACCCATAGAATTTGACCAAAACACCCTCACTTTACTCATGCACAAGAAGCCGGCTATCTGGACCATTTTGTCATAAACAAAAACACAAGAGTCCGAGTCAACCGTGAATCCCTTTAAGTCTCACCGATATATACATACATACATACAATACAACACGTAATAATATTCACACACACATTTCACGCACTATGAGACACCATCATCAAGAAAAGAGTTTACACTTTCATGAATCAAGATTAAAAGAAGCCACCGGAAAGATGAGTCATCTTTACCGGAGAATACTCAGGGTAGATATAAAGTGGAGTGTTTTACTGCAAAAAGTTACTGTTTTTAAAGAAATATTGAGATTTATATGGGAAAGATTATTTCTTGCTTGTTCTCGTATGGGAGGAAAGCCGGTGAGGTACCGGAGATTGTCTCGCCGGCGGTCAAGTTTTCCGGTGGAAGACGGTGAAGGTTATGATATAGAGAACCCGCCAAGCAATATGAATATCAATACATGCATTAATGATTATGATGATTCAGATTTAGTTAATATCAAGATTAGTTTATTGGGTGATTGTCATATTGGCAAAACAAGTTTCATGGTTAGTTTACTTCAATTCTTTTATTTTATTATTGTTTTTCTTGGAAGATAAAAACCGATTGAGGTATTACTATATCCTGTTTATGGAATTAGATATCGTGCGTTGTTATATGAAAAAATCAACAATTACCCATCCAATCTCGTCTTTTACGAGGTATATGAAAAGTAAGATGTAGATAGTGTTACTCTCCTCCGACAGGAACTTCGCCCATTTTGCAATTCCAACCTGTTACTAGCTTGAGTGAGTCGATAATAAGTCAGCTCGAATATCACTAGATAAAAATATTGGTTATGTTAGCTTATATGTATATTTTATAACTCTATAATACATGAGAAAATATTGATATTTAGTTATTTACATAAATGAAAGCTTTTTTATTTAATGTTTTTGTCATGTATATATTTTAAAAGGTTTAAAAGGAATGGTGGGTGGTAATGTTGTGTATTTAATTAATTGATGATGAGTTATGAATTTATGATGACTTTATTATATAAATATATATATATTTTAATTATATAAATTATTTTTGTTCGTACCAAAATTAAATATGAATAAGAAACTAGAGAATTATTTTATTTTATAGGGGTTGTGGGTAATTGGGTATTGTATATTTAACTTATTTTATTATGGGGTTGATGAAATTCCAAGTTTTGAGACAAAATTTAGTATTTTATTTTCCAAGATTTATTATGGACAAGAAATGGGTTATTGGGATAATGGGAATTGTATATTTTAACTTGATTTATCAATGGGCTTGTCAATATTTCCAATTTTGAAAGAGACCTTTTTTGCGCATTTTTGTTTCAAGCTTAGTTAGATATGTACCACAATTTCATTTTTATATATAGTATTACGAGTATCGTATATTTTCTAGAAATGGATTACCGGAAGCACTCTCTTTAATGTCGGATAGGAATAAGACTGTAAACATTTAGATGTATATATGTCATCTCTTTATAACGAGATTGAATGTTGTCGTTGTATAATTTAACTAGTTTTAATATGGGGTTGATTAAATTTCCAATTTCTTTTCGATATTCTCAAGGTTAAATACGTAGGGGATAAACAAGAAAATTGTAGCTTGGAGATGGCTGGTTTGAATCTAATGGACAAAACGCTGTCGTTTGGTGGAGCAAGAATTGCTTGTAGTATATGGGACGTTGGAGGTACTTTACTTTCTTGTTAGTTATTCAAATTCTATATACTTTTCTTTAAATGCTTTCAAATAACCAACGCTACCGAAAGTATCATTTCTGTTATAAGTAGTTATCTCTACTTTATTAAAAAGTGACACATAATTTATGACTTAAGACATGTACTTTCAGTATTGTAGACACATTAATCATTTTTTTTTTTTTAGTAACAAAATTTACTGATCGAATTCAGGTGATAGAAGGTCGAACGACCAAGTTCCGATAGCTTGCAAAGACGCCGTGGCAATTTTGTTTATGTTCGATCTAACTAGTCGATGCACCCTTCACAAGTAACATATTTAAATTAAGAATTTAAATTTCATTCGAAATGATTAATAATTAATCATTCATTTTTATTATTCTTAATTTTCAGTGTACTAGGATGGTATATGCAAGCAAGAAAATGGAATAAGGTATGCCAAAAATTTTGATTTTATTTTATTTTATTCAAATTTTATAATTTAAGCTACATTATAAATTTATTAATATTAAAATTAGTTGGGTAGGGAATAATTTCACTCATATTTGGTTGTTGATCATTACCTTTACAAGTTAGTTTGTCAGGTCAGGTCAGGTGTGCATACACTTGTCATTGTTTTTTTCCACTTTTTATTAAAAAAAAATAATAAATTCTTCTATTTTTGAATTCTACCCCTTAAAATATGGTTGGTAATTAAATTGTTGAATGCAGACTGCAATTCCTATATTGATAGGGACCAAATTTGATGATTTTGTAAGGCTACCACCAGACCTACAATTAACCATTGTGACCCAGGTATGATAATTTTAGAAAATATTTTACTACTTATTGGATATTTATGTTTTTAATTTAGCTAACCATGGATAAAATCTTATATCATATCAAAATTTGATGTAGTTGATTTTTGCTACTTTAGAGTCCATGCTTTATTTTCATGTTTCCCCATGTTATCATATTATGTCAACAATTGTCATTAGGTATTTTACTAGTCAGAACTCGTGATATTCTCACGTGAGGTCTTAGATTCAAACATCGCTAGATAAAATATTGAGGTTGACCAAGAAAAAAGGTATGGAAACCGCCATGGGGTAGCTCAGTTAGGTCGCGTACATCTAAAATAAAAACTCGACTTCCCCAGGTATTCTAAATAGGAAAAACCTCATTCGTTTGTAAAATAGAAGTTTTTGAAGAGATGAATTCACTTAAATTGTCTCTAAATAAATGTATGTAATTACCCTATGTAGTGGCTTATCAAGAGATTAGTATTTGCCATGTGAAGAAAGGATAGAAAGAAAAGACAAATTCTAAACTATTTGTAACAGATACATAAGATAGAATATATGGATATCTAGAAGGGGTGTGACAAAGGGAATAATTAACAATAATATGAAGATGCTTCATTATTATGTTTTAGTAAATTATAACAATATTTTAAATAACTAGTATTCTTTTTGATAAGTTTTTTTTTATCTACATTTATCTTTTTTCCTATAGATTGTTCTTCTCTGTCTTCAATTATTTGTAAAGAAAATATTCTACATAACACACACATAACATAAAATATGTTGTCAATGATGTGGCAGGCACGAGCATATGCAAAGGTTATGAAAGCAACTTTGTTTTTCTCGAGTGCAACACACAATATTAATGTGAACAAGATCTTCAAGTTCGTCATGGCTCGGCTCTTCGACTTACAATGGTCTCTTCAACCGAATTTAACCTTAGGGGAACCCATTATCGATCTTTACTAGCAAGTGCGCATCATGTCTTACTTGTATATAGTCTTAACATGCGGAACCAATTGACCTCCATTAGCCAGATCTCGACTCAACCATACGTGCGTGTGATCTGATCTTGTCTAAGTTGACTTTACGTGACTTTCAACTGCCTAGCGTTTGCATAGGACAAGGTGTTGACGAAAGAAGATAAACTAAGCATAGAATATATTTAAAACTAAAGTTTTCCTTTTTGTAATCCGGCAAACTCTGGTTGACACTCTTTTGTTCTTGTATACCATACTATCATTGAAATGTTACCTTTTTTCTTGTGTTTTCGCTTGCATTTTGAAATAAATAGTAAAGTAAGCGTTGTTTGGTTTATCTTATTGCAAAGAGCTTATGGTTGCCAATGGGGTTGGTTGCGTAAGGTCTTTGACATTGGGGTGTTCTACCAGGGTCCGATCTCACTCCCTACATTTGTAGGGGCGAATTATTGGGAGGGTTTAAAAAAAATCAATTTAATCAGGGTAAAAACCTTTACCCAAAAGAGGTTATGGCTTTAGCTTATAACTTTTTTTCGAGTGAAAAGCTGATTAAGGCCAAAAAGTTATAAGCTACCCGGGTAAAAATAAAAAAATTAATGGCTTTTCATTAATACAACAGTTAAAAAGACGTCCATATAAGTTAATACACTTGGTCCCAAAAATTTAACCTTGGCCTTAGTATAGTAATCAAAGTTTTGTCGAGTATTATTATGAAGAGGCATATCGTGATCATCCTCCTAGATGAACAATTCTATGATCTGTTTTCTTCATCGTTGAAATTACTTTAAACTTATGGTTTAAGTATGATCAACAATGTTACAGAGCTTTGATCTATCTGTTAGCCGGGGCATTGCCTGTTCGTCGAATCTATCATTTTAAGTTTAGAATTAGTAACTTGTTTTTGATGGCGATCTAAATTATGATCAATTACACTGCATTCCCATATAGATTGGCACTTAGATAGTCACATTTTTCCATAGGTTTTCTTCATATTAAAACATCTTGAAGTGTAACTTCAAACATGTAATTTTACTTTCGTTGGTCCCGGTCGGCCAGTCTGCAAGTATAAGACCATTGTGTTGCGTAAGAATATAGGATTTATACAAATATAAGATCACCAATCAATATTCTTACTTGCGCATCAAAGTTGGAACCTACAATGTTTCAGATCTGTATGAACCGAAGTCTTTTAATGCTTGGATACAACCAAAACCATATCAAAAAAATAAATACTTTCGCTACAAACATTTACTACACTGAGTTGGGATTGTTAATGTGTTAGTAAGTTGGAACTTTGAATGTCTTATGGTCGAATTGTTGCACTGACTTGGCATTACTAATTGTGCCTCTTATGAACAAGAGTTGATACAAAAGGATACCAGGAAAAAATTCTAATACATTGTATTGTGTGTGGGCAAAACAGCAGTTGTCTAATTGAGGGAAAACTCTACCGAATTTGTCCACTTTTATTGGAAAAAACACTCGCTACCTCCCACAACTCAGGGGGTAAAAAAAAAAGTCTACTGGTGTCACCTTGCTGTTATGCATTATTATTATCTGCAACATCAACAAGCTGTTGTGTCACCTTGCTGTTGTGCATTCATGGATGAAGAAGGTACATCAATATCAACACTTGAAGTCGCTTAGTGTCCTGATTATTGTTCTTCGTTCTTCACTTCTTTGCCTATTCAAGGTAACCCAAAGAAAAATTATAAGAAACAGCACAACAAGCCATAAAAAGGCACGGTCACAATTTCGACCCATCACTGATGAATGGGCCACTTCATGTTTTGTATTCTCTCTATCTAGTCAACCTAGTAAAATAAAGAAATATTAGCATAACAAATGGATCAAACAAGTTGGAAGTCTCTCAGACATGTTCATTTAACGCATAGAGCATCAAAAAGGATAAAAATTTTGGCGTAAAATGCCCAAGGTCAACCCAACCTTATCCATAGAAAGAAAGAAAATATCACACAAGACAAATACAAGGTCACTAGCTATACACAAACACAGTCCATCTCAACCCTCCAAAGCCACACTGCCTTAGCAAACATGGTCACCCTATATTTATTTTCGGCGAATGTTGTTAACACAAGTATGAATAGGTTGGGGAGAAGGGAGTATGACTTGTATAGTTAGTATCATGTTTGACTTTTTAGTCAAAAATGTAAATAGTTAGGAACTTGGTCAAACAAAGAATTGATGTAAACTCTTCACAAAAGAAATACATATATACTTGGACAAACATATCCCAGACTTAACCTTATCACATAGTAGTGGTGCAGAATTATTATCCAGATTTTCTACCATTTTTTTCTAAAAGATTTAAATCATCAAATGATAAGAAACAAAATTCAAGTATAAACACTAAAAACAATGAAACTGAGCATACTCACTAACCATCTTTTCAAGTTTTCAAAGTTCTCTCAATAGTAAATCTTTAGATTCTTGCTTAATTTTCAAGAAACAAGATAAACTACTCTATTTACTTCTGCATGTTGACGAGTTTACAAAACAAAAGGATTTCAAATGCCCGAAGGCTCTGTTTCAAGGTATGAAAGTTCTGTTTCAAGGTATGAAAATTCTGCATTCACGGAAAAAGTATAGACAGAGGTGGCACTATCAAACCAATTATATATAAACCTGTTTGAGAAGACTTTTTCTCAAACAGGTAAACGTGTCCAAACTCTTTAATTAGCTTACAACCTCCAAAATTGTTTCATTCAATGAGTTCGATGATAACTGAATTAATATAAGTATATAACTTTGTTATCATAATTAACATATCAACTAATTTATTTCTTTAAAAAATGCAAAAAAAGTGCTAGCGGGTCAACACAATCCGACCCTGCCTGTTTTGACCTGCATTAAATGATGACCTGTAACCTGTTACATCTCTAATCTCTTGCCACCTCTGTATCTAGCAATATAACTAAAAGAGGATAGAGGCTTTCTTTGATCGACATGTGGCGCTATATTTGAACAATATGTGTCCCATTTAATTCATAAAAAATAATTAATACTATTTTATAGTTACCTAATATAATAAGAAGTAATTAATAAATCTTATTTTAATTACTTTATTTAATTAAACTATTTTATAAATCCGTAAAGCATATCCATATATACGATCTGTCTTATATGATTTACATACTATATATTCTATACTAAAAATCTAATAATTGCGCATTATCATTGATAAACTAGAAAGTTCCAACACATAATAACAAGGATTCATTAAATATTTTTAAAATAAAACATAACTTAATACTTACTACGTGAAGTTTTCATTGTAAAATATACTATCAGAAATAAAATTAAAGGTTTCTTTAAAAATTTGAACATATGACTGTTTTGTCAAGGCTTAAAGTCTAAAATCTTTTAATAGTTTGATGTGAATCAAGCTGTGTTACCTTTGTTTAATATTTTCAAAACTTTATATGAGATACTTTTTTTGTTTTGTTCTAATATCATTTATTCATATAAGAAAAGTTATTGTTTACAATATATATAGTCAATCCGTACATCGTACGGGTATTAAGACTAGTAAACTTGTATAATAATATACTGTCATCCAGCATAGAACATTAATTCATTTTATTTTACATAACCATGTTGTTAACATTATTTCAACTTTAAAATCTTTCAAACTTTGTATACTAGGTGGCTAGCTTAATACAAAAGAAAAAATTCATGTACAAAATATCCATCCTTATCCTTCCAAGACCGAGGGTCTTCATGGACACGGTCACCCTAAAGTTATCTTTCATGAACACCTTTGCGATTTAGATTTTAAATCATTATAATGTTTTTATACTAAAACAATCACTTTTAAAGTTAAAGGTAACTTATTATGATTTAAATTGTCATCAAGTCTACTCTATACCTAAAACAATCGTCATAACTTTTAAAGCTTGGCGGTAACGATACTATACCTAATGTGGACTGCTGTTTTTAACAGAGGGATATAACTTTCCCTGTTGGTACCATGTTTGACATTACAGGTCAAATACATAAACATGTCAAGGGTTCAAACAAAGAATTGATACAAACTTTCACAAAGAGACACAGGTAATGCACTTGAAACATATCGAAATTTGTAAAACCATAGAAAGCATCTCAAATACCAATAAACCATTTCATTTTATGAAGACTGTATCTTTAACCATATATCAGCATAAAAAATCAAACCATCGGAATGAACTGCTGAACTCTTGGTTGTTATGCTATGTTAAAATAAATGACCTAATTTCAGAAGTTAGGTTCTCTCAATGATGCTTGATTCAACACCGAATCAATAATCAAATCAAACATACTAATCCAAATCTCATAATCACATATAGAGCTATCTAGATATGGATACAGTATTCTTATTTAATCATGAGGATATTATCATTGCCTATCTCGATTATAGAAATTCCATTGATGTGTCTTTGACTTATTAACCATAAATTACGTGACTCTAATATCCACCTATGCCATAATATAAAATTAGTAGACTGCATGAAGTCATACAGTTACTAGAAATTTAAAGACTTAAATGAAACTAATATGTAGAAGAAAAGCAAGAGGGTACCTGAGAATACAAGAAAGTTCCAAAGATAGCGATGGCAGCTCCAAGAGCATTAATTGGTTGAACGGGTGTACGAAATATGATGATAGAGGAAACAATTACGGATATACGTTTCATTGTGTTTCCAACACTAAACGTCAATGGAGAGATCTCATCAAGTGACATATATGAAACTTGATTGTACAAGTGATAGAAGATACTTTGGGCCGCCACCCACCTGTAAGGCACAAAATGAGCCACATAAAAACGTCTTTTAGTAATTTAAATTGCAATAAGAATGAACATAAAGAATATATTAGAAAATACAGCTTCCAAACTAATATAAATAAGGTTTTCATGACATCAGCATGAAGCTAATCACCGTTCTACTTAGTGCTGGAGCCAACAAAAGAGACGGCAGGTGTAATCGTCCCCCTACCTCTAACTTTCATATCAAAAACAAATTTTCTAAACTTGGTATAAAATCATTCTTTAAGGACGTGTTTGGATGTGTACTTTGAAAGTGACAGTGACATTGAATAACCAGAATAGAAAAATCGGGTGTAATAAAAACGCACAAGTGCTTCTGCTGTTTGAAGTCGTAAAATGAAATAATCAGTGTTTGAGTGTTTACCAAATTCTAATTATCTTACGAAACTAATTTATAAACTGACTAAAAAGACATTTTTGGAAAAAGTCAAAGATTTTTTGTTATAAGAAAGTTAAGTATCTCAACATTATGCTAAAAGAATGGGGTAACTGGCCATTCAAGAATCCAAGGCGGCTCCCATAACACCACAAACCTTATAAATGAATATTATCAATGTAACGGCTACAAATGCTCTAATTTAAACAATCCACACAGCAACATGACAAAGGGGAAGGTTGGTTATCATATGGTTACCAAATGAAATGGGGTCCAATTTCAGAGACAGCATTTTGCCATCCAGCAGCCCACATCTTTGGCCCCTCAACGGCAATTGCAAATGGCGTAAGGATCAAAAGTGACAACAACGATAAGCAAGCATAGTAGTTCATTCCACTAACAGATTTCCCCTTCATGCCTCTTTTGGAAAATATGTTCCTGAACACAAACGCCAAGTTTGATATCATAGCACCCATAAAACCTAAAATTCAACAAGGAACAACAATTAGAACCTGTTTAAGAAACCCTAACCACTTTCAAAGAGTCAAGTTACGAAATTACCAATCATGTTGAAATTGAGCTCTGTAAGGGCAGCAAGACCACAACCACCAATGATGGGTATAAGAGACAAGTAAACCGACGCCGGGAATGTTTCTCCCAAGATGAACCTTGAAACCAACACACTAAAAGCTGGCTCACCACTCTTGATGATGTGTGTGAAAGAAACGGCAACTTTAGACATGCTTACAGTTGCTGCTACATGACCAATTGTATGTGCCAATGCAACCTGTAAAATATCATATGATTTAAATAACCTATAAAGTTATAAGTAAACAAATCATACCCTGATCACAGAAACACACAAAAAACTGCACACTTTTAACCAATAAAAAACCCGAGATCACATGGAGACAAATAACAGAAAATTCAGAACAAATTCCAGATTATTATAAATTATAAACCCCTAAAGTATAACTAATAAACAATACCCAGATTAATTTATGAAAAATCTAACAAAACCTGGATTATAAACCATAAAAAGATCAAAACTTGCAGAACACGGAGACAAATTAATAAATATTCAGAACAAAACACAGACCATTTCTTTTAAAAGAAACATATATTAACAGTACTCATATTTTATTTATTTATTTATTTATTTTTGAACAGCATAAATTTATTTACAAGTCGGCAAGGCGCCAAATAATTACAGTACCCATATTAATTAATAAAAAAAATAAACAAAACCCAAACAATTTCTAAACAATTAAGAAAAAACCAAAACAAGATGAATAAATGAAATACCCAGATTAGTTTATGAATAATTAAACAAACCCTAAACATAAAAACTAAAAAAGATCAAAACTTGCTAACAAAGAAACAAAATTTGAAAAAATGCCCAGATTTTGTATGAATTATTAAACAAAACAATGAACAATCAAACAAAACCCAGATAATAAAACCTATAAGGCTAAAAACTTGCTTACATGGAAACAATTTTTAAAAAAATAGTATATGAATAATAAAAAAAACTCAATTTAAATTATAAACAATTAAACAAAACCCAGATGATAAAACCTAGAAACATAAAAACTTGCCACATAGAAACTAATTGAAAATTTTTCCGATAAGTAGTTATGAATAATTAAACGATACCTAGATTAATTTATGAAAAATCAAACAAAACCCAGATTACATAACCTATAAAAATAACAACTTGCTTAAATAGAATTTTTTTTAATTTAATAAAAAAAAGTACCAAGATTAATTTATGAACAATTAAACAAAACCCAGATCATAAAACATAAAAAAAAAATTATATATATATATTAAAAAGATGAAAACTTTGCTTACAGGAAATAAAGATTTCCAGAAATCTAGATCAGTATTAGGTGCTTCAGCAAGCTTAGTCCCCCAAGAAAGCAACATAATTGTTGATCCAGCAGCAAGTGACAACAATGAAGTCAACCATGGATATGGAAATGCATTCAATACCTTTTTATTATATATATTGAATATAACATTTAAAAACCACCATGTTGCAAAATAAACACCAATTTTAGCCTTTCTTGCTGCTTCAACATTATCAATACCATCAGCAGAATGTTTATCAGCTTCATATGCTTTACATGTCACACTTGATGATGATGATGATGATTTTTGTATAGTTTGTATGTATAATGGCTTTAAATTTGTATTTGATACATGAAAAAGATTGTTGATTTTGGGCTTTGAAAGAGGCGGTAAAACCAAGAATTCTGATGGTGAAATTTTCCGGTGGTTGGTGATTTTTGGATTGTGTTTGAGACTTGTTGTTAAAGATGATTGTTTCAGTGAAAAGATCATAATTTTATTGGATTTTTGACAAAAAAGATTCAATATCAAAATATGGGTTTTTGTGGGTTTTTTGAGTAAAAAGTAAGGAAAAAAAGTTTTTTTTTAAGAAAATAAAATCTTTGATGATTTTGATGTTTGGTGATTTGGTTTATCGAAGATGAATTTTTGATGGAAACGGGAAACCTAATTGAAATAAAAAATAAAAAAAAATGTTTTCGCATATGCTCTTTGTTTGAAAAGTTTTGTAGTTTTTGTGTGCTCATAAGATTGTTTTATAAGTTCAAAGCAATTTGATTTGGACTAGTAACTAGTATTGCCGTGATCCAATGCTCCTTTTCTATATTTTCTTGTTGAACAAAGAATTTGATCAACTACTTATATAATGGTCAATGATCCCCTACCCAAGTGGCGAGACACCTGGGTTATTCTTCCTAGGCGGGGGTTCAAGTCTTGCCAAGTGTAATTCTTGGCCCCTATTAAATCCCTCTAGCTTGCTGGGTGATAGTGGATGCCTAGTGACTCGCGAAATGTGTAACGGGTTTTTCTTTGGAAGCCGGCTCAGTTTGAATGTAGCGGGATCCGGTTTAGACAACCGACTACCCAAGCTGAGTGGTTCTCACCATGTTAGGTGGG
>JAOXNX010047794.1:0-12959 GCA_028566075.1 Solidago caesia | reverse complement strand
CTTAATTCCTACAAAAGTACATGTACATGAACGATAAAATAACGCTGACGAGACGATTCTGGTGACGGTTGTCACATCATTACCCCCTTAAAAGAATTTCGTCCCGAAATTCAACTTGAAACAGGAGTCTCGAACAGCTGAGGATATTTCGCTCTCATATTGTCTTCGCGTTCCCACGTATACTCTGGACCGCGCTTCGAATTCCAACGAACTTTGACAATCGTAAACTCAGAATTCTTTAACTTTCGAACCTTCCTATCCAAAATTTCAACTGGCTTTTCTATGAAGTTCAACTTCTCGTCGACTTGAATCTCATTCAAAGGCACGTGCTGTGCCTCGTCAATTAAGCACTTACGAAGATTCGATACATGAAACACGTTATGTACACCACTGAGCTCCTCTGGAAGCTGCAATCGATAGGCCACCGGACCAACTCTCTCGAGGATTTCAAATGGTCCAATGTACCTTGGTGCCAGCTTTGATCGCTTGATGAACCTGACAACACCTTTCCACGGCGAGACTTTGAGAAGTACACGATCTCCAACACTGAACTCTAGAGGTTTTCGCCTAACATCAGCGTAACTTTTCTGTCGATCCTGAGCTGTCTTTAGGCGTGCTTTGATTTGAATAATCTTCTCTGTCGTTTCCTCGATGATCTCAGGACCAATCAACTGACTGTCGCCAACCTGTGCCCATGCCACTGGCGACCTACACTTTCGCCCATATAATGCCTCAAAAGGTGCCATCTGGATGCTCGTGTGATAACTATTATTGTACGAGAATTCTATCAACGGAAGATGAGTATCCCAATTGCCACCGAAGTCTATGACGCAATCTCTCAACATATCTTCCAGAGTTTGAATTGTACGCTCACTCTGGCCGTCGGTTTGCGGATGATAAGCAGTACTCATGTCTAACCTGGTACCGAAAGCCTTTTGAAAACTTCGCCATAAATGTGAAGTAAAGCGGGAATCTCTGTCTGAGATGATCGATACTGGAACTCCATGCTTTGACACTACTTCTTTGATGTACTTCTTCACTAACGTTTCAGTAGTATCTTTCTCACGGATTGCCAAGAAGTGTGCAGACTTAGTCATTCTGTCCACAATCACCCATATCATATCGTGCCCGTCTCTAGTCCTAGGCAACTTCGTGATGAAGTCCATTGTAACTCTTTCCCACTTCCACTGCGGAATTTCCGGCTGAACTAACAATCCTGACGGTTTCTGGTGCTCTGCTTTAACTTGCAAACATGTCAAACACTGGCTCACATACACCGCGATATCCTTTTTCATTCCTGGCCACCAATAAAGTTCACGCAAATCGTAATACATCTTGTCAGTGCCCGGGTGAACCGAATATCTCGAACCATGTGCCTCTGCCATTATTGAAGCCCGTATGTCACCGCTCGAAGGAACCCAGATCCTTTCCACAAAGTAAAGTCCGCCATCATCCTTCTTAACTAATTGTTGATCTAGGCCTCTAAGCTCGCTGAACAGGACATCTTTATCAGCAACCACTTTCGTCTGCTCTTCTATAATTCTATCCCGAATGCTTCTATGTACCGTTAGACTCATGGCGCGTACTCGTCTCGGCTTGACTCGCTCCTTGCGACTTAGAGCATCAGCCACAACATTGGCTTTCCCTGGATGATATCGAATGTCGCAGTCGTAGTCACTAAGTAGTTCCATCCATCGACGTTGCCTCATATTCAGATCCTGCTGATTGAAGATATGTTGTAGACTCTTGTGATCTGTATAGATGATGCTCTTAGTTCCGTACAGGTAATGCCTCCAGCTTTTCAATGCAAAGACTACAGCTCCCAACTCCAGATCATGTGTGGTATAATTTTTCTCGTGAACCTTCAGTTGGCGTGAGGCATACGCTATCACCTTGCCTCGCTGCATCAGCACACAACCTAACCCCTGACCTGACGCATCACAGTAGACTACGAAATCTTCAGACCCTTCTGGTAGGCTCAAAATCGGCGCGTTACACAACTTGTCCTTCAGAATCTGAAAGGCTTCTTCTTGTTTCTCGCCCCAGACATACGGTCTGTCTTTCTGAGTCAGTTGTGTGAGTGGTAAGGCGATCTTCGAGAAATTCTCTATAAATCTTCTGTAATAACCTGCCAGACCAAGGAACTGTCTCACCTCAGTTGGCGTCTCTGGCGTCCTCCAGTTCTTCACCGAGTCGACTTTACTGGGGTCCACTTGAATCCCATCTTTATTCACTACGTGCCCAAGAAATTTAACCTCTTCCAACCAGAATTCACACTTTGAGAACTTCCCATACAACTTCTCATTCCTCAGAAGTTCCAACAACTTCCTAAGATGCTCAGCATGGTCTTCCTTAGTCTTCGAATAGATCAAGATGTCGTCGATGAAAACAATCACAAATTTGTCTAAATAAGGTCGACACACCCTATTCATTAAATCCATAAACACAGCCGGTGCATTTGTCAACCCGAATGGCATAACTGTAAATTCGAAGTGTCCATAACGAGTCCGAAAAGCAGTCTTTGGAATATCGTCTTCGTGAACCCGTAACTGATGATACCCTGAGCGTAGATCAATCTTTGAGAAGTATTTTGCGCCCTGAAGCTGATCAAACAAGTCGTCGATTCGAGGAAGAGGGTACCGATTCTTTACTGTCAGCTTATTTAATTCCCTGTAGTCGATACACATCCTGAACGATCCATCTTTCTTTTTAACAAACAAAATCGGTGCTCCCCACGGCGATTGGCTAGGTCGGATGAAACCCTTATCCTGGAGTTCTTTCAATTGAGACGCTAACTCCTGCATTTCAGACGGTGCCAACCTATATGGAGACTTTGCTACAGGTGCAGCATTAGGTACAAGATCGATACGGAAGTCAAGTTGTCTAGACGGAGGTAGACCTGGCAAATCATCAGGAAAGACATCCTGGAAATCTCGAACGACGGGAACATTACTTAAGCTAACTTCTTTCCCAGAAACACTCATAAGACGCTTCTCATGAGACTCAGACTGCTCACCCTGAACTTCTAACACTTCCCCATTGACCAGGGGAATTCGAACAACTTTCTCACTACACAAAATCGACGCATTAACAGCAGACATCCAGTCCATACCAACTATTACATCGAAACTACCCATTTCAAAGGGCACTAAGTCTATCAGGAACGACTGACCATTAAGAACTAATGTACAGGAACGAATAACTTGGTCTAGTCTAATCAACTCGCCATTGACCATTTCGATATCAAAATACATATACATGGCACTAGGCTTAATCCCTAATAACGGAACGAAATTAGTATCGAAAAAGCTGTAATCAGCTCCAGAATCAAATAGAACGGTAGCATAATGACCGTTAAGAAGAAAAGTACCTGCAACAAAGTTATGGTCATTGCGAGCTTCGACAGCATTGAGAACAAAAGCACGGCCTCTAGCGACTTGAGTTTGATTGGCCCTTGTAAGGGCAATCTAGACGGGGGGTGAATAGATTGTACCGGTTTTTAACTTCTTTTTGTTAATATTAGTCTTGGAAACAAAGATTAATAGTATAAGTTTGTGCAAGAGACAATTTGGATAACAATTACCACAACAAATGTAAATGACCAAATGTAAAGAGTAGAGTTTAGAAAAATGTCACCACAATGAACACAACGATGTATAGTGGTTGGGGCGAATGTTAACGAATTCGCCTTAATCCACTCCCCGATTCACTAATCGAGAGTTGTAGCACTATCAACTCCAAACCCGGTGGAGAATCCGATCTTACAATCTTGACACTTCAAGAAACAAGCTTTCCTAACCACTAGGAAATGAAGAAATTCTTGACACTTCAAGAATCACCAAACTCTAATCACTAGAGCTTCAAAAACACCAAGTACCACACTCACTAGTATGATACAAATTGAATTTGTAGGATGCTAACTATTACACTAAATAGATGTCTCACTACAAATATTTTCACTCTTGCTATAAATTGTAAATAATAATTGTTGTGTATGAATATGTGATATGACAGTAAAAGCTTTGCAAGAGGTGAGTCTCCAAGCTGTTGGAAGTCTTGATTAAATAGGAAAACACCAAAACTAGCCGTTTACCATTGGCGGTCAGTGCATTGACCGCAGAATAGCACTGACCGTCGATGGCCTTGAGTCCCCAAAACACCTCCAGATTTTGTCCCTAATTGTATAACCCAATGAATATCATATTCATGTTTATTTCTTCTGTATTTTGAGAATATAAAACATAGGTAGGAATCTTCATGACTTTTGGATTGATCTAGGTGATTTTGGGGGAAGAGAGAATCCTTTGACAAAATGAAGAAGAAGGAAATAATTGAGAGAGAGAGATAGGTGAGCTGTGTGTGTGTGTGTGTGTTTTATCTCCAGGTTTTGACCAAGAATAATTGACCACAAGGTCTTAAAAACACAAGTATATTTTTTCTATACTTAGAGAAATTTAGCCCCAAATTTTGACAAAAACTCAAACAATTTTAAAACGAGTTTTGACACTTGAAATCAACTCAATATCATAGTATAAGACTTCTGTGAAGGTATCGGGTCGAACGAAATATGGGAAGGTCGAAAACAAAACGATGAGGGTCGAGACCAGAAAACTGCGGTCGATGCAGAAACATCGACCGCGGTCGATCCTGCACCGACCGCAGATAGTGCTGAAGCCATTTTGCGTTTTTCGCAACTGTTGGCCGAGGAATAGCGTACGAATGTATAAGTTATTAATTGTAACATTTAAAAATAAATGTATGCATATTATTAAACATTATCAAAACATGACGGAGACGTTTTCTTTTAACGTGGTGCCTAAAATGCACTAACAATCTCCCCCTTTTTGATAATGACAATAATATGCAATAGGTATGAAAAAATGCTACAATTATTAACTTCGTTAACGACATTCCATACCTATTTTTCTCCCCCTTTGTCTTATCAAAAAGAAGGATGGTATTAGAGCCTAGGTTACGAGCCATGGGACATGTGGGTAGACAACAAAAGGCTCCCCCTTGAACGAAGCTCCCCCTAGAACGTTGCTCTCCTTCGTTGTACCTATAACAAACACCAAGACAAAGACCAAGCCAGGCATAGATATACCGAGTAGATATAAAGCACATAGAATCATACTTGATCACAAAAGACACAACTGAGTTTAATACATCACACCACAAAAGATTGCCAAGTTATATGTCCTACATGTAGAAACCATACTTGACAAGTAACACATAAAAATCCATACATGCAACATAAGATAGTAATATTGTTCAAAATGAAAGAACCAATGATCAAATCACTCTTGAGGGTCGGCGCCTTTGCATTTGATGAAATCGACTATCTCTTTCATCATCATCTTTAGACCCCCCATTTCCTATTTAATCCCTCCTAGCTCACTTTTGATGCCCTTGACCTCACGATACATATAGTTTACCTTGTTAGGAAGGGATTGCTCATAAAATTCATCACGAGCTCGTGTGCCACTACCACTAGCACCCTCATCTCCCGCACCTTCCTCTATATCCACAAAGTTATCTATTTGGGCAAATAGATCTTCTTCTTCTTCAACCTCCTCAGTAGGCTCGGTGCGAGGCCTTTTACCTCTTTCAAATGTTCCCATACGAGCCATTGTTTCATGTCCAAGAGTCTTATGTTTGGATTTTCTAGTAGGCTTACTTGGAAGGGAAAATTGGTTAAAGATGTTATTTAGGAGCATGTTGTAAGGTAGACCACGGTGAGAGTTGGTAAGAGTACCACTCATCCTTTGGGCAATGAAAAGAATGAGATTCACTTGAATCCGTTTCTCAAGGCAATACAAAAGGGTGGCGGATCTAGCGGAGACCTCATTATGGTTTCCCTCCCTATTGTAAATATTCCAATCGATGATTTTATAGCGAAGATCATGAGGAGGTTTGAGGTCTTTACCAATCATTTGGTTACCAATTGCATTTGGTTTTGAGCATAAGAGATTTTTCATCTCTTGACGGTCGATGGATGGTGGTAGGTTGGCGAAGCTCTTACCGGCGCAAAAGATGTCAATTCCCGAAGTGGGAAGACCAAGATAGGTGCCAAAGTCCACAAGGGAAAGAGAATTGTATCTACCGTTCAAGGCAAATCCAACACGCATGGTTTCCTTGTCGAAAGTGTACAAGGAATAGAATTCCTTGACATAGTGGTTACAAATGGTGTTGTCTAATTCTAGAAAGATTCCCCAATCCATAGCCCTAAATGGATCAACTACCGTGGGACCAAATGTAACTAAGTCAACTTCCCTTGCATCACACATTGATCTAGTACGGAATTTTGCCATAGCCTTTCGTTGCTTAACCTTTTGGTCGGTGGTCAAGGTTGGGTAATTCTCCATGACCTAGACACACAATTTCATAAATGAGCAATTATATATTCAAATTAGTATTTGCGTGTGTGTGTGCCTATATGAACTAGAATGTCGTCTAGTCATTGTCTCGACTCTATTATATAATTATTTTGTGCCACCTAAATGAGACAATTTTCGACTTTTACTTTTGAGTCATGAATCTTTGGATGAATACAATTAATTTGTATTATGACATTAGTTCACTTCTATTGTGTGTGCGTGAGTGAATTTTTCAAAACAATGCGCCTAATTTAAAATGCACACAATGCAATTTTCTAGTGTATGGCACACCTAGCAAAACTTTACAATATTCATACATGTCATACAAGTGGATATAGATATATATGTGTATATATATATGCAGGTATATTCAATCATTTATGCAAGAAAACTTTGTGCAAACCTAAGTGACAAATAAAATTTATTCTAATATTTGGGGATTTTTTTTTAAAAAAAATGAATAAACTCTATACATATAGAATATTTTGGTTCTAAAACTATATATATAAATAAACTAAACTCATATAAAACTGAGCATTTGCAATGTATAATCTATGCTATATGTAGTTGATAACAAAAACTCCCCAAATACATACTAACTAATCAAAGCAAAATATTAACAATCAAAGAATACAAATGTTAAGAGATTACCTTAGGTAGTAATGCAAGGAATGGAAGAAAGAACAGATAACAGGATGGATTCACTTGAGTTGTGTGTGAAAATGTGTGTGTGATAGATATGGCGGCTGGTGTGAAAAATGGGGGTAAAAATTAGGTTTTGAGTAAAAATAAGGTTATATTGTTCTATTTATAGCCCGACGGTCGGTGTAGAAGTGCGCGGTCACTGCATTGACCGCGGCTGGTGTAGTGACCGCGTGTTACTTTGAGGTCAATGCAGTGACCGCACTGCACATAGGCTTAGCGGCCGCGGTCAGTATAAGGATCGACCGTGACATTGACCGCAGTTTTTCTGATCTTGATCATACATTTTAGCCAACAAATATTTTCAAGAAACATGTTCAACACATATTTTAGCCATATATCTTTCAAGGAACATATTCCATCATACCCAAACCTATTCTAAGAGTGTTAAATGTTTCTCGTTTCAAGGCTTTAGTAAAAATATCCGCTACATTCTCGGTAGTATCAATTTTCTCAATAACGATATTTCCTTTTTGCACATTATCTCTAAGAAAATGATGTATAATTTCTATGTGCTTAGTTCTAGAATGTAATACGGGATTTTTACTTAGATCAATAGCACTCTTATTATCACACATTATGGGAATTTTTACTTTGATATGTGTAATTAACTCAGTCTATTTTTTCCTTTTCATTTGTCAAGACAATAACTATAGATATATTGTTTTGTCTCAGCCGGTTAAAAAAAATGATATCGGTTAATCGCCCGGTTAACCGGTTAGTAATAACCGAAACCGGTTCCATCGGTTAGAGTTTTAGACATGAGTAACCGGTTATTAACCGGTACCGGTTATTAACCGGTACCGGTTTTTTTTTATAAATATTAACCGAAACCGGTTTCCCTCCTATAATAACCGAACCGGTTAACCGCTTTTGACACCTCTAGGGCCGGCTCTAAGAAATATTGGGCCTAGGAGGAGCAAACAGAAAGCCCATTTCTAGGAGCAACGAATTTGACCCGGTGACTTAAAAACCAAATTACGCGCGTGCCTAACATATTAACCACCCGATCAGAATGCTCATACTTAATTATTATCTGAGATATGATATAACATATATATGTATATATAAAATTTAAAAAATTAGGCCCTTTAAAAAATCAGACCTTGTACGGTCGTCCATTTTACCCTATGCCTAAGCCCCTATGCTTCTCTAATATCATGTTTTGTATTTATTGAGATATGATGATGTCACTATATGTATATGAGGAAGGAGGAAGACGTTCACACTTTAGTCATATTTTTGACTTTACATTGTTTTAATGCTTCACAACCAACCCTTTTCGTTAGGGCAGTGATCTGTACACCACTATTTTTTAGCCATACACCATCAAATATGTTTTAAGGTCTGGTACTGTACAACATCTTAAAGCATGTTTGGTGGTGTTGGGCTAAAAATTGGTGGTGTACGGATCATCACCTTTTTCGTTCTTATTTAGTATCATATTTTAACCTTTAGATATACTCCGTATAGTTTCACAAATTTGTTTTATTATTTGAAGAGCAAATAATTGTTCATAAATGTGTAGATAATCAATTTAGAAAAAACCAACCAATTATTTATAAAAAAAATAGTGTAATTTTTAAAGAATGAAAATTGATGGTGTCCGGCGTCATCCTGCGTTCATAACAATTCAAAACTGATGAAATGATGAAAGCTAATGTAACGTCCGACGTTATCCTGCGTTCATAACAATTCAAAACTGATGAAATGATGAAAGCTGATGTAACGTCCGACGTCATGTGTCTTGTTACCATACTTGATGCTACAAGTAACTCAAGATATAATTATGTTGTTAGAATTGGAGCACATAATTCAAAATTGTATGTAGTTAGGGTAGTGAAAGCATATGTAAGTTTTCTTTGAGTTGAAAGCGTGATCCCCCATCGTCTCTTATGTCTACTTTTTTTCCCCAACTTTTTGGCAAAATAATTTTGATCTTGCTGTCAAATATTTTGAACCTCGAGTCTTTTTCTACTTTTGCATGCTTTTTTCACTATATATATTTTTTTGACTTTGGATTAGTTATAATAAGACGTTATTAGTATAGATTACTGGTAGTTAAAATTATATTTGACACTTATGATTGAAATCTCTTAAATATATATATATACAGTGGCGGATCCAGAAATATTTCTCGATGGGGAAAAAAAAATTCTTAAAGAGCAATAGAGATTATGACATCTTTCAAAAACAATGTTCATACGCCATCAACGGATTAGATTGACGTTATTAACCGCATTTCTACTTGTAGTAATATCATTAACCGAATATTCTGATATTCTTTACAAGAATATTTTCATATCTTTTACTCCTAATGAACAATTGAAAAACAAATAATGGATTCGTAACTTTATGAACTACAAATTAGCAATAAAAGTTCATAACTCACACCTACAAAATTACATAACTAGGATAACTAAATTTATTTTTATATATATAACACAACTAGGTGAAACCCGTGCGTTGCACGGACTAATTTGTTTTCTAACTAATTCATCGTAAATGACATGCAATAAAAAGAATGTTATAACTACAAGTGAATAGTTATATATAATAAAATAGATTAAATATAAATATTAAAAGAATTATAGATGACTCAAAACCTTCTTGTAAACGACATTTTTGTGGTGTTGTTGACTTGCCATCATTGTCCAAAATCAAAACCTTCAATCCTTGTTTGCTTTTGACTCTCGAAAGGGCACCATACAACTGACCATGACTAAAGACTGGATTCTTCAAGTACAAACCAACTTGGGCCAAACTTTGTCCCTAACTTTTGTTGATAGTCAGCACAAAGCAAACTGATAATTGGAATTGTCTTCTTTGAAACCGAAAGGGTATTCTCCTGTCCGATGAAATAAGTTTCATTTTAAAAATGAAAGTAATTTTCCCAACATTGCTACCAAAAATTATCTCAGCTTCGATAATACGGTCACCAAGTTTCGTTTTAAGTCTGGTGTCATTACATAATCCATCTGGCTGATATATGTTTCTAAGTAACGTAATAGCTTGGGACAAAGTCTACACCTAACTTTTGTTACATTAAACGTTATTGTGAAGATTTACAAAAGTTAATAACAATCTATTAAATAAATACCAACGAATGGTATAGATGTAATATTATACATAAGTTATCTAAAATTATTAAACATGCTTGGTTGATATAGTACGTACTAATTAAAATGAAAGTAACAAATGGTATAAATATATTTAAATCTAGAGATTTGATCAGTGTGTTAATATGCATAGTCTATAAGATATGAAAGTGAAAAAAAAGGATAAAACAGTCAATAAAGCTATAATATGAATAAAAATGATAAAGAAAATCAAAAAAGCTATAATATGACAATTTGTCAATGTAAATTCTTACACATTGGCTATCAACAGTCGAAAAAGAAACCATAATACAAATTTAAATTAATAAAGGATCATGTATAGCTTGAGCAAGATATGAAATAACAACAAAAGGCTACTATAACTAACTGAAGTTAGCAACATAAACTCTAACAATATCAATGATCACAAGCACATCTTTACCACCTCATGATTTCATTAACGTTCTCATAAGCACTACCTGTAAGAGAACTCATAAAGATAGTTGTTCGGTAAAAAGGATTAATATCTATAAATATAAAGTGCGAATGAGAAAATATGAGTATCTACCTGTCTTTGAACATGCCTTGGATTCTACTTCTACGTATGCTTTCTATTGTCTATAAGGTCACAACTACGGTTGCTGCTTGTATTCATTTTGGGGTTTTGGCGCACATGCTACATGTTTCGATTTTATGTTAACTGTGATGCTTTTATTCATTATGACAATGATCAACTCCTCCTAAATAGTTAAAATATGTCATCATTATATGATCTATGTGAACATGTAATCGCAAGACATTAATTGAACCTGTATTGAGGTTCTGAATGATTACCCAATCCTCCCATTCAAAAGATATTTGTAGCACTTGGAGATGGTAAAATGTACAAGATATAGTCAACATTGTGCGTCGACCCCATAATGACTTCCCATTAATATAAAACATAAAAGAAGATGATCTTACCACAAGGGACAACCATGTAGCACTCCATAATACAAATGTGACAAAGAGTTCAGACAAGTCAAAGCATCGTTCCGTGGCTAAAGACATCAGCTTTGGCTGCGACAACCACCGTGATAACCATTCGGGCGCCAGATACCCTTGTGTCCCTCTTATATCTGTCAAGACCCTGTTGAAATCTCGACCCACAAGCTTTGTCAGACCAAAATCTACAATTTTCGGAATAAAATCGGCATATAAAAGAATGTTTTCTGGCTTTATGTCGCAGAATATTATACAGTCTCTACACTTCTTATGCAGATACACCAACCCTCTTGCAATTCCAAGTGCAATCTCATAACTCGTTTTCCAACTTAAAACATCTTTCTCATGGAAAAGATGAGAATCAAGAGAGCTATTTGGCATGGAATAATCATACACCAGTAGCTTACTGTTACCTTGTGCACAAAACCCACGAAGACGTAAAAGATCAACGTGTTGAATGGTCCCAATTATGCTGACTTCAGTCCTGAATTGCTTTTCTCCCTGGCTGATGCCTTCGAGCTTTTCACTACCACAATGGATGAATCACGCAGTACCCCCTTGAAAACTGAACCAAAGCCACCTCCTCCCAGTTAATCTGAGAAATATTTTGTAGCTACTTGCAAATCTCTGTATGCAAATGTCACAAACGATCCCTCCATTGTTGGTTTTTCAATCAGTATCCTCCTTTTTTCTAAAAATCATAAACGATATTAGATCCAAGACAAAAGCCACACCTGCAATGGACCCAACAACAGCACCCACAGGCAACATGCTATTCAGTTGTCAATGACATTAACTCAATCATTCCATACGAATTTTGAAAATCTTGAGAAATCACTTGGAGCTTACGTTAAGTGGCCAATGTCTACTAAGGGGTTTAAATTTGAGAATGTGACTATTAAAAGAAGGCTTTCATACCATATTAGTTCCAATTTGCATGCGCGCTTCAGAAGGTCCAACATGCCATATCGTGCTAGAAAGGAAGCCGGTGGTTTAAAAACCTACATAAAATGCAAGAGACATCAACTTAATTTGGAATGCATGTGATAAATTCATAAAACATGGCAATTTCGGCCAATTACTTTACATATGGGTTGACCAGATTGTATTTTGTCTGAACGGATTAAATAAACAGAATTATTTATAAGTAGAATGGGTCTAAGAAGTTTAAGTATACTTTTAATGAATATAATCCTCTAAATACTCTATTCTAAGACTTGGATCACTTTTGTAAACAATATTATGTTTATAAATTTACTTAGTTCTTTAAACTATTTTTTTCTTTATGGGTTCCCAAGTCAGCCCACACGAACCTGGTCTGTTTTGACCCATATTAACATTGACCTAGTTCAACCAAAACCCGTTACCCAAACCTAAATAATCTCTACATAGAATTAAATAAAAAGAAGACCAAGATTATGCTTTGTACCTTTTTATTGGCGGATGTGGCTTTCTCGGGCTTGGAAAGGAATCACTATAGTCAAACTGAGGTCTTCCTATTTAGCCACATTATGAAAACATGCATCCCCTTATTCATCTATGAAAATTGTCTCTTTTAGGCTTCATTTCAATAAAGGTAAATAAGTTTTGACTCTTTGTTGCAAATGAATTTTTGGTTCAATCTCTATATCTAGAAGCAAACTACTTATTTAGGAACATTTCTTAAAATTATTTAGGAACATTAATAAAAAAAAAATTATGACATTCAGTTTAACAAATATTTATATCTACATTGTTATAGATCTAAATTTGTATATGTGTATATTATTAGATTTATAATTGTTGCAACAAATCTGTA